>OU342740.1:363450189-363682819 GCA_910589775.1 Avena eriantha
CATCTCTCCAACAGAGACGTAGCTTATTTGGATGTGAACTTCGGGGTTAAATCATCGTCTCTACGTTCATTGGTTATCTCTATACCCGTGCCCTTTTCTTATACACTTTACATTGTGATAACCATTGTGCTTGAAGTAACCTATATTGCTATCACCTTGTTGCCTGTCTTGCTTAGCACAGGTTGTTGGTGCACTTAGTTGAACCTACTGAATTTATGTTTTGTGCTTGGTAATTAAATGCAGTTTTATTCTGCATTTATTAGAGTCTAAACCGTAATTATTTTAAAACTCCTATTCACCCCCATCTAGGTGACATCCATGTCTTTTCACCTGGCCGTGCCATGGGGCCCAACTTGTGCCTCGAATCTTGGATACTATTGGTACTTTTGCCCACGACTTTGTCTTGACCTAAAAACGTCTATATATAGTGTCCTGATCGCGATCTCGATACAGATGGAGGCAGAGATCAAAAACCATGAAACAGAGAGTCTGTAGTCCACCGTCTGAGGAAGATTGGAGGAGGGACAATTGTCAAAATCGCCTTCGGGTGCCTCTCCTCCCTCACCAAAGCCCCCTCATCGCTCTCCACCAAGAGAAGGGAGTAGTCCACCCCTGGATTAGGGTTCGTGGTGGTAACTTGATCCAATCTCTCTATGTATGATCATTTCTCTAGCCCGTGTGCTATTCCCATAATGATTATTGTGCTATCTATGTAATTCCTACGGTGGATACTGTAGTATGAGATGATACATGTTGTGTATTTACTATTATGTTGGGACTTTATGACTTCTCATATTATGGAATCTTGTTATGATATTTATGCATTGGTTTGTCATTATACGTCATGAAAGAATCAGGGTAATGCTAGTGGTAATGCCTTGTCTTCCCACATCACGAGGTGTTTGATAACACTAATTGTAGATAGATGAGATGCACAACAAATAAAACTTTGCCATAATGTTATAGTGTGTTTTTATATAAAGTAGTATGATGTATATAGATGAAGTGTGTAACCAAGTGACAACAATGGCACCACCGAGTGATAGAAACGGGAAACCAACATCCTTTATCTAGGGGTGGAGTGGTAACAACCACACACTATAGTGACGCAACACACGTATGTGTTTTACGTTATAAATGTTAATCATTAAAACATGCAACCATGTATAACTTTTAGGGGTTTCTATTTTCGTGACCTTGGTTCGTTAGTTGTACTCAGTTTTCCCCAGCCGCTTAGTTTTCCTCACTTTTCCCCTCCCTCTATTCTGAAACCCTCACAGGCGCTCGGACAAGGGGATGCCGTCAGGTCAAAGGCTTGATCGTTACATGCTGACTGGTGGGACCGTGTTGGGGCGGGTTGTGCTTTGAGCATTACGTTACGTCGCCTCGACCATTACATGCTGACTGGTGGGGCCAGGATACATGGTGGACCAGCCATCCATCTCTCGCTGACTTGTGGGCCCCATATTTCCTGATTGTGTGGTCGGTGGAGCCAATGACAAATGGGGCAGTTGTATGGGGCCTTCAAAGCCAATGAACGATGGGGCTGCTATGTGGGATCGTTCTATGGGGTCATCGTAGCCAATGACCGGTGGGGCCTTCATGTGGGGCTAGAGGGTGGATTTGCATATTTGCCATGTTTTACTTTGAAACTTGCATATTTGCTACTTTGTGTGTCACTGACATGTGGTGGTCATGTAGCAAATATGCAAATTTCAAATAAAAAGTTTGGCAGATATGCAAAATTGGCAAATATGCAAAAATTGACACGTGGGATTGTGTATGACACGTTGCTCTCTCTCTCTCTCTCATCCTCTCGCTCCCAGCCCCAAGAAGCTCCTATCCCATCAGCGGGCAGAGCAGCCATCGTCGGCACGTCGGCGCGTCGCCGGATCCGTCCTATGGCGGTATAGGATGGACTGCCGTGCTACACCTCAACCATGGCTCCAACACCTATTTTGTCCGCACGCATTGTATGTTGAGGTAGTACCGACCGCAGGCAGGTTCGCGGCCCACGATGACCAGGATTTGGTTCCGCTGCCATAGCTCGACGAACAGTCGCAGAAATTGCTAGAAGTGCTTGGTAAGACCTTCGCTCCTGCTCCGCCCACCCTAATCGATTCGGTTCCTGTAATTTCCTCGATATTGTAGGTGCAAATTAGTCCTCAATGTCTGGTTGTAGCGGGTACACTGTCAAGGGTGGGGAATCGATCATGTCATGGCCACATTCTCCTTCTCCTACCACGTCGGAAGTGTCAGTACCTCCTTCTCTTTGTACTACCATTGAATTTGAAGTGCTGCTATGGCCTGTCGGACTGATTTCAATTGGGTTTGTTATAGTGTGCTATGCAGGCCAATGATCCATGGTACATTGCATACCAAGATGAATCAGCTAAGTGGTCTAGTCAGAGGATGGATTTGGAGCTGATGGTTGCCAAGTTAGGTGATGAATTGGCCCGTCAAAACCTATTGATATTCGAGCTGAAGCGTACTGTCGAGGAAGAATTTAGAGCTTATTCACAAAGAGAAGTTGACACTTGAGGCTGATCTTGCCGTATCTGATCAAGTGGTAGAAAATTTAAAACATGAACTTCAAGTGAAGGAGGAGGAGAATAGTAGATTCATGTGGGCATTTTTAGTAATTGCCATCCGTGTCCTAGTAGTTACAGTATGCGGTTATGGTAAAGGGTGACACGTGTAATGATTAGTTGAATAGAAGCTAATTTAGAGATTAGAATTGTTATTCAATGGATGGTTGTGAGTTCCTGCTAATTTAGTCACTTTGTGGTCCCAAAGTTTTAGAGAATGCATTGCAGGGTTCGAGTTGCTTGTCATTGGATCTAGCGGTCCCAAATTGGTTGAGAGAATGCATTGCGGGGCCCAAGTTTCTTTCCATTGGCTCCAGCGATCCCAAAGTTGTCGAGAGAATATATTACGGGGCCTAAGTTGCTTGCTAATAGATCTAGTTGCCCATAGTTGGCGTGCCAAATGCCTAGAGGGTCAAGTTGGGGCCCTATCAGTTCTGACTGTTCTGTCACTACCATAGTGCCATCGTGGCTGCCATGTAGACTTGCAGCGTTGGCGGCATCATCCATTCCCTGTTCCAAGTTAGTTGACTCAAATTCGTCAAGATACATATGAATCTAATACTAATTAATGTCTAGATACAATAGAATCTATACAAATCTAAATCAACTAATTTGGCTCGGAGGGAGTACTACTTATGAATCAGCTTTAGAGCATATCCACCGCCCTCACAACTCAAATACATATCAATTTTGATACAAATCATACATATTTCGATCGAATTTATAAAAGCCCACCGGATATTGTCAAAGCAAGTACTACTACTTATGAATCATCTTTAGAGCATATCAACCGGTTTTACGGCTCAAATACATATCAAATTTAAGTTAGTTGACTAGAATTTGTCCGAATTTTAAGTGGACGGTGAGCTAGCCACCCTCCCCGCCATATGTGTACTCCAAGAAGTACGGGTAAAGTGCTCCCATCTGGCCACGAGGTACATCCGGCCTTCACCGTCGAAGTGCACCTCGACGTGCCAGCCACGGCTGGCTTCCCAGAGCTTCAGTTCACGAGGGCTTGAGATGCGTCGTCGCAGTGATGTTGCGGATGATGGCTTCAATCGTCTTCGCATCGGTGACCACTATCGACACCACCGCCGTCACACTTATGTTGCAGATGATGGCTTCCATCAGTGTCTTTCATCAGAAATGGATCTAAGGATGTGAACAGAAGTGAGACAGACAGAGACAATTTTTTTAGATGGTTAGATCCTCACTGCCACACGCCGTTCTAGCACCCCGCTGCCACAAGCCGTTCCGACCCCCACGCGTAGGTCCGCGCCGCCACACGCCATTCCGACGGCCACGCTTAGGTCCATGCCGCCGCACACCATTCAAACCGCCACGCTTAGATCCATGCTGTCACATGGGATTCGGACCGCCACGCTTAGATCCACGCCACCGCACGCTGTTCGGACTGCTGCGACGCCGTATGTCGATAGGAGGGGAGGAAGATCCGACTGGTATACGTGCAACATGGAAAGAGAGGGAGATACCTGCAGCCAGTCGGGCTCTCCTCTCCGTGGCCGAACAGGAGAGAGATACCTCTAGCCTGTCGGATCATGATGTATCCAACGGTGGTTGGACAAGATCCGTGTGACATACACCTTGAACAATCAGAGCGCAGCCAAACTGAATGCTAGTTTTTTAACAGTAACCGAGTGCTAGTTGATGCGACTGGTATACATGCGATAGGGAAAGGGAGGGAGAGACATCCATCCTGTCAAGCTCTCCTCGCCGTACAAGGTTAGGTGCGCCCATCGGGAGAGAGAGACCTCTAGCCCTTCGGATCATGATGTATCCAATGGTGGTTGTAAAAGATCCGTGTGACATACATCTCGACCAATGAGAGCGCAGCCAAACTGAGACATGAGAGAGGGGAAAAGTGAGGAAAACTTTAGCGGGAGGGGAAAACTGAGTAGAGCTAAGGAAAACAAGGGCACTGAGCTAAAAAGTGACTAAGGGAAAATCAAGCTTTTGGCATAACAAATGGAAAATGTGTTATTTGAACAAAATAATCCATCTTGGCCGACATTATATTGTTTGCAACTCAAAGATACACAAGTGTTCCAAATTTGGCCTCATTTAGACAAAGTATGTTTTGGGATGGGTTAGTTTGGAGGTTGATTGAGTAGAAAGTCATGCATCTTTATAGCTAGTAGCTCATTTAAAGAAGGGTTTAAGAAGTGGTTTAGGGGATTAGTCCATTTCTCTTTATTTATGTTTCCTTTATTATTCATGCTAGGTTGTAGGTAATATAACAAGACTCCATGCGAAAGTTGCACTATGTTTTGACCTTTTTTGAATTAAACTGACCCTAAAACATTTTTTGAATTTAATCTCTTAGAAAAATAAAATTGTGGCTGATTACAAGTAAATCCAAAATTTCCAATTCCATATGGTAAATTAATCCAAGATACACAAGTGTGCCAAATTTTGGATCAATTGGTCAACGTTTGCTATGGTTTAAGCCATGAACTAGTTAAACCCCATGTGTTGACCACATGTTGAGGGAAAAACTAAGTAGTGGTAAGCAACTAGGTGGATGACCATAGAAACTTGCAATAACACATACATTATAGGATTATCCAACATACAAACTTGGGAGCGTCATACTAGTTCGAATTCAATACAAACGTTGACAGTAGTTCAAATTCATCGTACAAATTCAAATTCATTTTTTTCAAGCTCCTAGTGTTTTTCGCTGGATTCACCACCTTGCTCCGGGTGATCCTAGCTGGAATATTCGTGGAGTCCACCATCAACTTCTTCCATTTGTTCTTTTTCTCTGCATCCAATGAATCAAGTGCTTTAGTCTGTTGGTTTATACGGTTCAAAATGCATTGTCATCATTTCTTAAATATCCTCTTGTGTAATTCCTTTACTTTTGAACTCTGCTTCTAATGAATAAATTTCTTTATTCTCCTCTTGATCCATTGGTTCAATCTCCCTTGCATTTGGTTCAATCTCATCTGCATTTGGTTCAATCTCCTCTCGATCCATTGGTTCAATCTCCCCTGCATTTGGTTCAATCTCCTCTAGATACATTGGTTTAATCTCCCCTGTATTTGGTTCAATCTCCTCTCGATCCGTTGGTTCAATCTGCAATATATCCATTGCTTCATTCTCCTCTCGTTCAAATACTTCATTCTCATCTACATTTGTTGCTCCTGCCTGATCATCCATTCCATAAGTTGGGTCCACTGCATTTTTTACAAAGCCTAGCAATGTGCCCTAGGATCCCACAATGTTTGCACTTACGTTGTCGAGGTGGTGCACCACCCTCTACACTAGCTCTCATCCTATTCTTCCTTGGCCTACATGCTGGTCTAGTAAAAACCGGAAGTTATAGCTTCAAGCCTGGATCCACTTCCATCCATTGGTCTTTTCCCAACAAGGCTGGAACATTCTGAGCATATGCTGCCCTAAATTTGGCAACAGAGAAATACTCCGACACGTACTAATCATCTTCACCCTCTTCACCTCCTAGAACACCCATGAAAAACAATGCATATATGCAGGGTTTCCCACGAATCTGCCATTGCCTGCAATGGCATGTCTTATCAACCAAACTCACTCGATACCTCCATTGCCTATCTTTACTGTCAGCGTATGTTACCTCAGCCTCCATTCCTCTTCTAATGCATTTCATCTTCAATTGTTTTGCCCTGGCATGCAAAGCCTTAATCAAAGATGGGAGGATGACATGGTCAGCATATACTGTTGATGCAATTCTTTGATGCAAATCGATCTTTATCATGATCATCTGCCTAATCTTATCAAATATTTGCCACACCATAAGCCCTTTCAATGACTTAACCTTTGCATTGAAACTCTCTGCAAGGTTACTTGTTACATAGTCTACCTTGCAATTTTCATTGAATTGACTTCTTGACCACACCATTCCATGATGTGCATCCAAATACTCCTTCATCGCAGGTTTTTGTTTATACAACACTTCCAAATGATACAAATGCTTCCTCAAACTGCATGTGTATGAAGCTAGCCATAGGTTGTCAGTATAAACTTTACCTTTGAATTTCTTTGTAAAATTCTGCACTAAGTGTCGCATACATTCCCTATGCTCCACACCAGGGAATTCTGCTTCTACAGCTTTCTCCAAACATTTGCAAGCATCTGTGTGGACAGTAAGTCCTAGTGGATGACCTATAAGGTTGCACAAATTCTCCATAAACCAAGTCCAACCTTCCTCTAACTCAATCTCCAAAACTCCAAAAGCAATAGGGAACAAACAATTGTGGCCATCAACTGCAGTAGCAGCTACTAGTTGTCCTTTAAATCTGCCATGAAGTATCCACGGCCAAATAAGGCCTGCAACCATCTAGAAACCCTTGACAGCAAGCTTTGAAACAAACAAAAGCCCTTCTAAAGCACTCCTTGTCCTTTGTATTTCCTCTTATTTTGTACTGAACTTTATGCATGTCTATCTGTACAACACTACCTAGACTTCATCTCCACTTCAGCATTGAAGCTGTAAAGCAACTGAAAACTTTCATTCCATGGACCATTGATCCTACCAAGAGCCATTTCCTTTGCATAGAACATCCTCATGTAAGGTACTATAATATTAAACTTTTCAGAAACTTTTTTATGAGCGTTGTTGCACCAAGTGATGGGTTCGCTCTCATCCAATCCATGATTGCATCTGCGAACCACCTAGTCTTTGGTAGTTTTGTTTTGTCCTTTGGCTGTCCCCCTTGAGGTGGACAAGAATGTTCGAACCGGTTACTTTTTATTTGAAACATAATGAAAATGTCAAGTACAGTTAACAAACTCTACACAATGATCTAAAATACACCATTGGTTGTAATACTTGAACCAAACTGCTCCTGAGCATAGTGGATGCATGCATCCTCCACGTACACCTCTTGTATGGGCACTTCACTGTGAACCATGCTGGCTCACTATTAATAACATCATAATCATTATTGATCTGGATGCAATATGTAGTAAGGGAATTACGACAGTCCCACATCATTTCAAATACAGTGCCTTCTGAAATCTTAGGATCGTTCCTGTCCCACTCAATTACTGGCAAGTCCTCACCATCGTACTCGGCTAAAACGAGACTGTCATTGTTTTCCTCGTTCTCTTCATCATCAGTGTCATCAAACTCTAGGCCATTTACTCCGTGTATTGATCCTCTAGTGCCTATTTACTAAATCTATCTACCAATTCAGGAAACATCAACTCATCCTCATCATCTAGTGGAGGCGCTCCCTCGTCAGGCTCTGCTTCGTCCTCCACATCAGCCGCACGAGGGATTTGGCTTACACTCACAGTGCAAACAGATGGCACTGCTATGGTCATACAAGGAGCGCGAGGGCACACACTATTAGCAGAGACAATAGAGACACATGATGCCCGACCACCAGATGATGCGTGACCATGATACATTGCAAATGTATCTATAATTTTTGATGTTCCATGCTTGGTTTTATCCACTTTCTTGTGTTTTGTTCCAACTTTGGAGTACTTTTCATATGATTTCTTGGACTAAACTATTAACAAGAGCCACAATGCCAGCTGCCTATTTTCTGCTGTTTTTGGTTCCAGGAAAGTCAGAAAATGAATATTCTGAGAATTGGACGGGACAAAAACCAAAGTGCCTATTTTTCCTGAAGTCATCAAGAGCCAGAATACGAGACGGAGAAGGGCCAGGGGGCCACCACACCACCTGGCCATGCGGCCAGGCCTGGCCCGCGCCAGGGGGTGGTGTGGCCGCTCCCGGCATCCCCTCGGCCTCTCCTTCCGCCTATATATTGCCCTCGGGACGAAAACCCTCAGTACCCGATCAAAAATCCACGAAAGAGTATGTAGCCACCGTCATCTCCATCCCTAGATCGGGAGGGATCTGAAGCTCTTCCCGGCACCCTGCCAGAGAGGGGAATTCACCCTGGAGACCTTCTGCATCACCATGCAAGCCTCCAGTGTGATGCGTGAGTAGTTCATCCTTGGACTACGGATCCATGTAGTAGCTAGATGGCTGGTTCTCCTCCTTTGTGCTTTCATGTTTAGATCTTATGAGCTCCGTTCATGATCAAGATCATCTATTTGTAATTCTGCATGTTGTGTTTGCGGGGATCCGATGGATATTGAGATGCTATTTTAGATTGATTATTGATTCTATCATGTCTTTGTTATTTGTGATCTTGGATGCTTTCCGTTGTTAGTAGCTATCTTGGCCAAGTAGATTCTAGCAACTCCAAGAGTTAGTATTTATGCTCGATAGTGGGTTCATGCCTCTGGTAATCTGGGGAAGTGACAGAAATCTCTAAGGTACTAGATGTGTTGTTGCTACTATGGAGAAAACAACAATCCTTTGTTCATAGAACAATCGTATTGTTCACTTTACACGCAGTTCGTAAAGCAATAATCTCTTGCTTGCAACTTAATACTGGAGGGGGTTCGGATGATAACCTGAAGGTGGATTATTATTCATAGATGCAGTTGGATGGGGGTCTATGTATAATGTTGTAATGCCCAATCAAGTTCCAAAGGAGTCAAGATGATTATTATATGCATGTATTGCTTTCTCGATGTTTGTAAATTGCCCCGCTGTAATTTGTTCACCCAGCATGTTATCTATCTTAAGGAGAGCCACCTCTAGTGAATTATGGATCCTGGTCCTTGTCTTTTACATTCAATCTATAAACTGTTTACTCCTTTGTGTTTACTTTCTGTAAACTTTTACTTCTTTCCATTCGATATGTTTAATCCTTTGTTTTCCGCAAAACACGGTGAGATTGACAACCTCATCGCAAGTTGGGGACAAAGTTCTGTGGTTTTGTTGTGCATGTCTCAATGTTGCTACTAGCACTGGTAGTGCGCCCTGCCAAGGCTCAGCTAGCAAGACCTTTGGGGTGTTTCCTTGCTCCTACTGGTTCGATTAAACCTTGGTTTCATAACTGAGGGAAACTTGCTGCTGTGATCATGATACCTTCCTCTTGGGGTTCCCAACGAGCTCTACATCAGCACCGCTCCAGCATTTTTCGGGCGCCATACACAGAGCCATCAGACCACCAGATGATGCTTTAACCCTCTCTCCCATATGTTCAACTTTAGGTTGCACATGGAGATGAATTCGACCAAAACGTTCGGCATCATTCAAAGAGAAAAGCATTACCAGATCAGCTTCACTAGTTAGTGGGAGCAATCTTTGTTCGCTAATCTTAAAATATTGCAAATCAACTGAATCACCATTGCTCTAGGGGAATTTAGAATAGATTTTATCTTTCAAATCTCTGAGAGTTATGGAGGTTGTAACCACCGTGAGAAGTAAAATTCAGAGAGATACTGTTCACAACCACGTATTATGCTAGTATCCAGTCTAACCACCAGCCGAAATGCTAGCACTGGATTAGTCCTATTTGAAAAGCAAGGCAGTTAGCTGAGCACTAGTGATTCACGCTCAATTACTACCCATAATCAATCCACAAAGGGAAAAAATGCTTACCTAGATGGAATCCATGCGTTAGATCCATCTGATTCCACCCAATCTTCTCTGCACTCGACAGGGAGGACCGGTACACCAGCCGGCGTTGCATATTGTTCCATGAAAGGGGTAGATCTAGTGGGGGCGGGAGCGGGAGCGGATCCGGAGGTGGAGTGGGCTCCACGGCTAGGGGGAGGGGCGGCTCGGCGACCGAGGACGACATAAGGTAGGAGGGCACGATAGCAGGGGAGCAGAGGGGTGATACGTCCATTTTGCATCACTATTTTATGTCTTAATTCACTATTATTCATTGATATATTTCGTATTGAGAGGTGATACTTATGTTATTTCATTTGTTTTTGCATGGTTGATGACTTTTGGAGCATGGGCCGCTCCAGTCAGGATTCTGATGGAAAAGGTGCTGTTTGGAGGCAAAATTCGCGAAGAACAGAAAATCTGGGAAAATATAAGGAAAATCCTATTTTTCCAGAAGACTAAGGATGCCAGAAGACGGAGTGGAGATGGGCCACAGGGGGCCCACACCACCCCCTGGCGCGGGCAGCCCTAGGCCGCGCCAGGAGGTGGTGTGGCCACCCTGGCCCATTCCAGCCTCTCCCCTCTGGCGTATATCATCCTCCCGAAACCCTAAGACTCGGGGAGCGACCACAGAAAGATTCCGCCGCCTCTATGGGGCGGAAAACACCGAGAGAGAAAGATCTCTCCGGCAGACAGATTTCCGCCGGGGGAATTCCTTCCCGGAGAGGGGAGATCGTCGCCATCAACACCACCATCAAGCTGGACTTCATCGGCATCATCATCATCATCACCACCATCATCACCATCAGCACCATCATCACCATCTCCATATTTCTGTAACAATTGGGTTGAATCTTGCATAGTTCATAGGGGAACCTTTCCCAGTGTTGATTACTCTTTGTAGTTGATGCTATTGAGTGAACCATTGAATTATTGTTTATGTTCAGATTGTTATACATCATTATTCCATCTCTGATCATGATCCATATGATGTCTTGCGAGTAGTTCGTTTTGTTCTTGAGGACATGGGAGAAGTCATGTTGTTAGTAGTGGAGTTGTGTTGAGAAAGATTCAATAGATTGTTATGTAAGTTGTGGTGTACTTCTTCTAGTGGTGTCATGTGAACGTCGACTACATAACACTTTACCTATATGGGCCTAGGGGATGCATTGTGTATTTGGCTACTAATCGTAGGGGTTGCCGGAGTGACAGAAACCTGAACACCCGTTAGGAAACCATTGCACAAGGGACATAAGGGTCTTTGAGTTTAAAGCTGTGGTTAGGTTTTTAGCTTAATTACTTTCTTGTACTTACAGATGTTTGCAAGGGGTATAATCACAAGTATGTATTAGTCTTGGATGGGGCGGTACATTAGCACAGGTTCACCCACACAACACTTAGCAAGCTAGAAAGATAATCAACTATATGAAGCGAAAGCACTTGACAGTCTTCCCATGTGTCCTCGAGAACGTTTGGTCATCTTAAGTAATACAACCGGCTTGTCCTTTGCTGCATAAAGGATTGGGCCACTTGCTGCATTCATTCCTACTGTCTTTTATTTACTTGTACTTTGTTTATCGAAAACCCCTAAAAATCTGTTTGCTAAGGATTTGCAGAGAATTCCTGATCCATACCACTAGCCAGCACCTTCTGCTCCTCGTTGGGTTCGACACTCTTACTTATCGAAAATACTGCGATACAACCCCTATACTTGTGGGTCATCAAGACTATTTTCTGGCGCCGTTGCCGGGGAGTGATGCGCTATTGGAGAGTGGAACTGGTAAAGGAAACTTCTACTATGAGTATTGTTTACTTCTGTTAGTTGCTTTATTTTCGTTATGGATAATTCACTGATTTTCTTATTTGGTAATGCTACTACCACTGCTAAGGTAGTAGATTAGCCACCACTAGCTGAAAATGATGTTTTCAAAATACCTACAAGAATTATTGATCATGTTATGGATAACTATTATGTTGGCGATGGAACTGTCCATCCCAGTGAGCATTTGCTCTTTATACACGAATTATGCGGGTTGTTCAAGTGTGCAGGTATTACTACAGATCAAGTTAAGAAGAAGTTATTCTCATTGTCACTGAAAGGAAGAGCTGAGGACTGGTATAAGCTGCTGAAGAATGGTCAAGTTCTGGAATGGGAGGAAATAGTGCCTCTCTTTTATTCAAAGTTTTATCCTCCTAGTGAGATTCATAAAGATCGGAATCAAATATACAACTTTTGGCCTCTTGATGGAGAGAGTACAGCTCAAGCTTGGGGGAGATTGAAGTTACTAATGCTCAAATGTCCGATTCATGAGCTCCCCAACAATATTATTATCAACAACTTTTATGCAAGGCTCCCTCTACATGAAAAAGATTTATTGGACGCTTCTTGTGCTGGATCATTCACTCGAATGGAAGAAGAAACTAAATGGGATCTTTTGGACCGTATTCAAGACAATGCTGAACCTTGGGAGAATGACAAAGGTAGAAAGTCAGGTATAAATTATGATTATGAATGCATTGAATCTTTTATGGGAATTGATGACTTTGAAAATATAAAAAATGCTTATGGTCTAGACTCTCAAGCTATTGCCTCTTATTTTAAGGCTTTTGCTTCTTACATTGAAGTGCCTAAAAAGAAGTGGAATAAGTATCATGAACCTTATAAAGATATTGCTAAGAGTGTTCCTACAAGAAATACTGAAGTTTATACTGCTAATCATGTTTTACCTAAACCTTATATTGAGAAAATGCCTTTTCTAGTTAAGGTAAAGGAAGATTCTATGATAACTAGTATGGTTAATGAAAGTACAAGTAAAGCTGTTGAACCTGATAAACAAATGGTTGATGAACCTATAATAGCAAATGTGAAAGACTTTGTTACTAAATATGAGAAAGAGGGACACCCTATCCTGTGTAAGG
Organism: Avena eriantha; assembly: GCA_910589775.1. Classification (NCBI taxonomy): domain Eukaryota; kingdom Viridiplantae; phylum Streptophyta; class Magnoliopsida; order Poales; family Poaceae; genus Avena; species Avena eriantha. The sequence goes on from OU342740.1 coordinate 363,463,186, forward strand.
ATACCTCTAATATTGTTTCGCAAAGTAGTGCTATGAGAGCTAGTATTCCTGTGTTTTCTGTTAGAATAAGTGATCATTGCTATGATGGTTCTTGTGATAGTTATGTTGTTAATTTTATGCATGATACTGAAAGTTATTATGAGAGAGGGAAAAGTGTTCTTATGCATCTCAATAATATCAAGTTTCCTCGTTTTATGCTAAAAGTTTTTATGTTGCACATCTTTTGCCTTCTTATGCAAGTTGCCTCTGGTTTCAACAACTTGTTTGTTTACAAAATTCCCTTGCATTGGAAGTGGGTTAGACTTAAATGTGTGTGTTTTTTCTTCTTAATGCTCTCTTTCACTTCAATTCATATCCCTATGAGAGCTTCTTCAAAATTATCATGCTCATCTTAATGGCTATAAAGAAAGAGCTTTTTGGGAGACAACCCAATTTGTTTTTGCTTTCAGTTTGTTTTTGTTTCTTTGAGTCTTGGAAGTTATTACTTCGGTAATAACCGCTCCTTATCCGTTTTATTTGGTTTTTGTGTCAAGATCAACCTCTAATGAGAGAGAAGTAAGATTTGGGGAAGTTTCTGTCCCGAAACAGATTTTTGTGATTCACCGTAAAAATTCGTGAGAGATCCCTGTATGTCGGATTGAGCTGTAATTTTTTGTGCTTCTGCCCCAGGTTGTTATTTAACTTTTATTAGTTTTTCACTTTTTAATTTGAGCAATGGAAGTTTTTCGAAAAAAATGATCTTTACCTGCTGGTCTGTTTTGACAGATTTTGCCACTCTTGCATTTGCTTCTGTATTCGATTTCCTTTTTGAATTCTTTTTGAGTTTTCGGAAGGGTTTGCTACAGTAGCTTATGTTTTGATGGTTTTCAGTTGAAGTTGGACTCAAAAGGTTTTATCACTTCACTTATACTAATGTTGCTAATGAGAACTGTGTGAAGTTTTGTGTGAAAGAGTTTCTAGGAAGTGGAGATAATGGTGTAATAAGGAAGAGAAAGGTTTTATGACTCAAGTAATAAGTGTATGAAGATGAAGATATTGATGTTATTCAAGTGGTGACTCCAGAAGAATCTACTAGTACCAAATTCAGAGACCTGCAGAGTCTATTTTCAAATAGGTAACGGTTCTGGTAAGAAAAGTTCCGCGAAAATACTATCCAACTATAGTTTTGCAGTTTTCAATCAATAAGGAAAGCTACGAAGCGAAAAAGGGACGGAAACGGAGCCAGGGTGGCTCACACCACCCTGTGGCGCGGGCCCACCCCTGGCCGCGTCACCAGGTGGTGAGTCCACCCCGGACTCCGCCTCCGACTCGTTTTCTCCCAGTACATTCCTTTTGATATGAAACTTCGTAATATATAACCCCCGGATCCCCTGAGGTTCGTATATTGTGTTTTCGTCGTGTTTTCGTTTCGATCTGTTTCTGCCAGGACATACTCTTTGAAGGTTTAGAAGCACAATGGTGTCTTCCAAGGATAAAGGGAAGGAGCCTATGGAGGAAGTGTTGGGTATATACTTTCCGGGTATCCTCATAGTTCCTCACTGACAAGGGTGGCCCACTTCGAGTTAGAGCTTTGCTTCACAGCTGGCCCAGTCAGGGAGAAAGACGGAGTCCAATCCAGCTACGGGAAGGCCCAGAAGACTTACCGACTTAGGCCCATAATGTTACTTGTAGTTCAAGATGTACTCTGTAACCAACTCTTAGTCGTAGCCGGATAGATCTCTCCTGTAAACCCTTGGCCGGATATCTATATAAGCCGTCCTAGGGAGAGCCTTTAGGGTACACCTCAATAGTCTACAATCTCAACTCGCACAGGCGAAACCCTTGTAACCCATATTCCGGCTCTGCCGTATTACTGGATTGCTAGCAGGAGTAGGATCCGTCCAAAGCCGGCGGATTCAAACCTGGGTAAACATGTGTGCTCACCGTCTCGGAATACCGTACGTCTCACACCCCTCTCTTCCGCATGCCTCGAGGACCCCCTCATGGCGTACTTGTCATCAATCCGACGACAGTTGGCGCCCACCGTGGGGGAAGTCAGCTTCGGATCTGCGTTCCGAGTGGAATCTGCAAGAATCGGAATCGGCAAGACTATCATCGTCGGTCGCATCCTCTATGCCAGTGACGTCCCTCTCATCGTTCTCGACGAGACTTGGATTCCGGCTAAGGAGGTCGTAACTGCCTACACAATCATGTCTTTTGGCAAGATCGATGTTTACATCGGTTTCGCAGAACCTGCCCAACCCACCCCAGCGGTGATGATAGAGGCAAAAGAATCTTCTGGGTCCCCTTTGTCCACAGTGGCGGTAGAGTTCCGGATCTTAGAAAACCCTAATCCCACCCAGCCCGCACCAGTTGCAGAGATAGTGGAGAAATCCGAGCCTGAAGAAGACCTAGCGGTTCAAGTCGAATCTGGAGTGGATCTCCTTGGAGATGCCGGATCCCGAATCGACCCACCCGTGGAAGTCGAAATTCAGGAGGAGCATAACAACGACACTGATTCCGGCTCTGATGACGCCGGGACAAACAGGCCTTTCGTGAGGTATACACTGAGACACATGATACTGCAAGGCGAAAGCACGGATGCAATCCTCGAGACAATCAAAAGTTTCGACATGGCTGATCGCGAAAGCCGCAGGTACCTCAGGAAGCACGCGTCGCATTTCGTCGGATACATGGGATCCGGATCCGGCTCTGCCGATGCTGGAGAAAACACCGACTCTGTGCTGGAGGCAATTGGAACAAACGCCGACGTACCCGCATTCTCGGATGAATCAATGACATCAGCAGATTTCCGAAAGTTCTCCGCGGAATATGAAGAGGAGTATAACTCCAAAGCTGTAGAAGAAGGAGAAGCCATGGATGAAGGATCCGGGGAACACTCTCCCAAAGCGCAGAATGACATGGACATAGGAGATAATCCCAAAGTCCAGATGTCCGAAAGTACCGATCAGAGCTTGACTCCGGAAAACGGACCCAAAGCCGTCTTTGCTACCGGCGCTGCCAATAAGGCAAAGAAGAAGAACAAGACCCCGGCAAAAGACCCTCTGACAGAGGAGGTGATTACCGAGGAATATGAAGAAGACTCGGATGGAGCACTTATCCCAGAACAGCCAAAAAGAAGAATCGGTGGATGGACACATGATCACCGAAGGTGCGCGTAAACTCATCAATGCTGCATTAACCACACCTATCCCTACAGCTGCAGAACTTACTGCTGAAGAGCTGGACGAAAGGGCCCAAGCCCTAGAAGCGCGTCATCAACAACTCCTAGATGAAGCCAAAAACATCGAGGAGGAGAAGAAATGCATGGCAACTAAGGATTACATGTCTCGGTTGCATCAGAAGACACGGAAGCGCCACACCAATGACGACCAATTCCCACATGTCCGTGCCGTCCTTTTCGGGGATGAGATGGGGAAGCCACGGAAAGATAGCAAAGGGGATTGGGTATATCCAACCCCAGTACAGAATACCGTGGCGGCCCGAGAAATTCTATCGGCTAATCCAGGACTAGAGGAGATCCGTTGGGTATCAAACTAGTCAACAAGGGACTAGAACAACAAAAGGTCGCCTTGTCCGGAAGTCAAAAACTGGTCTCGGATTCCGACCAATGTCGCACAGATCCGGCATGGGCTGACGTAAGACCCCATCACGTCTGGGAGTAGTATCATCGCCCCGAACGCCGGGAAGACAATTATTCAAGAACCGGATCGTCAGGACAGCATTACAGAACTACGCGTAACTGGAGCAACGTCGCTCCAGCGGCCGAAAAAGAGGCCATTGCTGCACTGAATCCGAGGAATCCTCCCCGACGAGAGTCTAACGACCAAAGGGGAGAAGATAAAGAGAAACATCGGGAGGAGGATCGTCAAAAAATGCCACCTCCTAGACATACAAGCCGTCCGGCTGAACCTCACCGTGGTGGGAATGACGGACGAAGGAATGACGGAAACCATGCTGGTACAAGCCGGCAGGGGGCTCGTCATAGTGAAGACCCTCCCCGGAACCGGAATAATGACGCTCCGGACGGAGGTCGACGATCAGTCGGAAACAATTCAGCTGCTCCACCCTCTCCACCAAGCAGTCATCACAACGGCTCCCAAGGGGGACAAGGAGGACGACATGGCGGAGGAGGTGGCGGCAGAAGCCGAAGTCCGGCTCCAAGGCACCGCAGCCACAGCCGGCATTCGGGACGATCTCTATCCCCGAAAGTCACAAGGCATAGGATCAATTCCAATATAGAGGCGCGGCGCTACGAAAACGATGATATCTATGTGGGCCCAAAGTGCTTTGGACCACGCATCAGAGCTACAAGATTCCCGGAAGGATTTGCTATCTCAAGGCACATCCAAGCCTACGACGACATTGCTCGGCTAGATACTTGGCTACATGATTTTTCCCAAGCTTGCTGCATCGCCAAAGGCGGAAACAGCCTGGTCGCAACCCGATATCTCCCACTTATGTTGCGGAAGACGGCGTGATCATGGCTCAATGAACTTCTAGAGAACACCATCCATAACTGGTATGACATGCAAAGTGCGTTCTTTCGGAATTTCGAAGGCACATATCGGAGGCCCTGTTCGGTCGGAGACCTAGAGTGTTTGTAAGATCTCACCATAATAAGGTAAGGTCCCTGTGATTGCAGTGCTAGTCCCTGGATCGAAATGCTAGCACCCACAGTTTAAGATGAAGTACACAGAAACAAAGGTCATTATTACATCGCATATCTAGGAATATAATGGTTCTTACAACTCACTTAGCCCAAGGCTAAGACACTTAAAGTTCACATTACATAGCATAATAATAATAGAGTCTTTAGTCTTTATGTGCCACAGGCAAGCATGTCGAGTGTAGACCCGCAACCCTACTCATCATCAGAGTATCCTGCAACATAATAAGTTACAGCCACAAGGGTCAATACATTTGGAATTGTATTGGCAAGGGATACCATAGATACTTAGTATAATCCAACAAATACATGAATATATGGCTAGGTGGGGGTATGGCTGGCTTTGCAAAAAGCTAGTTTAACTTATAGTTTTTGAAGAGTAAGCTTTCTCATTCAAACTCTAAGGTACCAATGATAGACATCACTGAACCACTACCCATGTTCACCCACAAGTTTTAACTTAGAGAAATTTGGATGAGGAGATTATTGTCTACTTCACTGTCTTGAGGCTCAAAAATTGTCCATAACCGGGGACACGGCTAAGTTCTTAGTTTTACCCTCTCGAGAGGTGGTGCACTTTCCCCACAAGACTCGACATGCATCGAGACAAGACCTTTCAGAAGCAATCCCTCAGACCACCACGGACGCGTTCCATCCTACCACATCTACCACCTTCTGTCCGTCTGGCTGAGTTCTTGCAACTTAATTGGTCAAGGCAGAGCCCATATGCCATGTGGCTGCACTGGAAGCTTCATGACATGAATGTCTCCAATCTCTTTGTTCCTAGGTGGCCATCCACAAGTGTGATACACCAGCTGACCATAGACATGGCCCCTGAGTAACCACTCAACATAATCCAAGCAAGTCCCATTCCACCTAGGTGTTTCATTGATATTAGTTGTTTTCTTAGTCAAAAATATATCTTTCCATACTATCTTATATGTATTTTCCACCCACGAATTCTAATAGCATGGCTAAGCACTCTAGCATACGAAGTCTTTCAACTAGGAGATACTACCAAGATATAGTCTATAGGGTAGCATAGCATAATATATAAATAATCCTATCATGCTAAGATCTACCAAAATAACACTAGTGCAATAGTGAAAATAATAGGACATGAGATTAAATATCACTAGCCTTGGTAGCTAGGGGAATAGGTACAATCCTCACAACAACAAACTTCACAATCCACACAATCTACACAAGATCAATACAACAACAATAATTCAATCAATAAAACATTACAAAAAACATGAATGCATGCAAAATGCAATGATATGATCACAATTCTATAATTTACAGAGTCTACAGTACAGAGGGTAGAATACCTCATCTAAATGCATAAGAAATACCCCAAAACAATTTATAGAACAATTTTTATGAGCAAAATACTCCTAAAAAGGTTCTGCCTATAATTCCAATTTCTCAGAGGCAAAAGTGTGAAACAAGGCCTCCACAATAAATTTCTTATTTTTCTGAATCCATAGACACCAAATTTGCATTTTTCTGAATTGTGGAACAAAAGTTATGGATTTTCTAAGTTTAATACAAAATCTGTCTAATTTCTATTTAAACAGAAAATCTTGGGCGACGTGGCGCAACCTGATTGGCCCGTACCGGTTCGGTTGGATCGACCGCTGTAGACCGTTAGATCTTAAGTGACAACGGACGGATCTGATCGGTCCATACCGCTTCGGTCGCGATCTAATCCTAACCGCTGACGACAAATCTAACGGCTCCTAGGGCCTGGTCGGAAACGGGCGGCGCTGACTAGCTGTGTGTGGCGGCGGAGCGTCGACCGACAGCGTTCTGGTGGTTCTACAGGGGCAGGGAGTCCGTGGACACGTACTAGAGGTCGAGGAAGTCGTGGCGGTCTCGATGGAGGTCACAGTGGCGTGGGGGGTGTTTTGGTTCAGTCACGATTCCTCACCGGAGTTGCGTCGACGGCGGAGCTTGCGGCTCTGTGTCGGAGATGATGGCCTGGGGCTCAGACAAGCAAGATAAGGGGTTAGTGAGACGCGCCCGCATCAGCACGATCTAGCAGAGGCCAAAAGGGGGCGGCGGGAACCTTAACCTCACCGGAGAACTCGACGGACGGCGGCGACAGAGGGAGTTTTGCCGGAGTAGACCGTGTCGTCAACCTGGGGCAAGAGAAGGCACGCGGCCGGAGTTAAAATACGCGCCAGTACATGGCAAAGGAGATAGGGCAGAGAGAAGGGCGCGGCGTGGCCGGAGCTCACCGGAATCGTCGCCGGAGTGGCGTCGGACAACGGCGGTTCGAGCTGGTAATTGGGGAGCCTGGGGGCTCTCCGGGGGAGGTGGCTGGGGGAAACTAATGAGGAGGGGGAGGGGATTTAGAAGAGGCGTCGTGATGGCGATTTTAATCGCGGTACACCCGAATTCGGCCGGGTTTGGAAACGGCAGAGGGGAGTGGGTCTGTTCGTCGCCTGGGGTTGAAGACGATGGGGTGGTGGTGACATGGGCATGGGGTCGGGGTGGAAGTGGGAGGGCGTAGTAGCGAGGGGGTGAGAAAAGGGAGAGAGGGGGAAAGTTGGCCCGGGTGGGCTGGTGGGCCGGATTGGGCCAAAGGCCAAAAGCTGCTGCTGTTTAAAAAATTCTTTCCCCCTTTTCTTTTTCTTTTTGAATTTCTTTTCTAGTTTTGTTTGAATTTAGCAAAAGTGCTCCAAAAAGTCTCAAAATTTCACCAAATTTTTGGAGGACAAATCTAATGCAAAGTAGTACATGCCATGATGATTTGAATGCAATGATGATGATTTTGAAATGAAAAAAATTGGGATGTTACAAATCTAACCCCCTTAAGATGAATCTCGCCCTCGAGATTCGGGTTGGCTAGCAAATAGGTGAGGGTGATCTCTCCGAAGTTCATCCTCTCGCTCCCAGGTTGCTTCTGATTCAGTGTGATGATTCCACTGCACTTTGTAGAATTTGATTGTCTTGGTACGGGTAATTCTTTCTGCTGTCTCCAAAATCTTAATAGGTTTCTCTTCATAAGTGAGATCATTCTCTAGCTGAACTTCCTCTAATGGAATAGTGTCTTTCAACGAAGTTTCTTCCATCTCTGGGTGACACTTTTTCAGCTGACTGACATGGAATACATTATGAACTACTGATAGAGATTCTGGTAATTCTATCTCATATGCCACTTCTCCCTTGCGGCTCAAAATCTTGAAAGGTCCTACATAGCGTGGTGCTAATTTTCCTTTGATTCCAAATCTTTTCACACCACGAAGTGGTGATACCCTGAGATAAGCTCTATCACCAACCTCATAGGTAACCTCTCTATGTTTTGGATCGGCATAACTCTTTTGCCAAGATTGGGCTACTTTTAGCCTATCCTTTACCATCTTGACTTTCTCTTCAGCCTCCTTGATTAGGTCTGGCCCAAACAAATTTCTTTCTCCCACTCCATTCCATAGCAACGGTGTAGTACACTTCCTTCCATAAAGGAATTCAAATGGAGCCATTTCGATGCTTGATTGATAGCTGTTATTGTAGGAAAACTCTGCGTAGGGTAGACTTTCATCCCAACTGGATCCATAATCTATCGCACATGCTCTTAGCATATCCTCTAATATTTGATTGGTCCTTTCTGTCTGCCCATCTGTTTGCGGATGAAATGCAGTGCTGAATTCTAACCGAGTTCCCAGTGAATCGTGAAGTTGTCGCCAAAAGTGCAAAGTGAATTGAGTCCCTCTATCAGACACGATACTTTTAGGAACCCCATGAAAACATACAATTCTATTCATGTATATCTTGGCTAACTTTGCACTTGTGTAAGTGGTCTTTACTGGTATGAAATGGGCCACTTTTGTCAAGCGGTCAACGATAACCCATATAGAATCGTATCCAGATTTAGTCCTGGGCAGTCCAGTAATAAAGTCCATACCAATTTTATCCCATTTCCAATCAGCTATTGGTAGTGGTTGTAATAATCCTGTCGGTTTCTGATGTTCTGCCTTACACGACTGCACACGTTGCACAAGGCAATGTGCTCTGCTATGTCCTTCTTTAAATTATTCCACCAAAACCTCTCCTTAACATCCATATACATCTTCGTATTGCCAGGATGAATTGAATATGGTGAGTTGTGCGCTTCTTGTAAGATCAACTTCTTAAGTTCAAGATCCTGCGAAACACAGATACGTTTTTCGTACCATAAGATTCCTTGATCATCTACATGGAATCCTTTTGCCTTGCCTTCACTAACTTTACTTTTGATTTCTTCTATTTCTTTGTCCAACTTTTGGGCTTCTTGAATTCTGTCCATTAGTGTGGGTTGCACTTCCAAGGATGCAAGGTACCCTTCAGGCACTATCTCAAGTCTCAGCTCTCGAAATTGGGCACACAACTCCTCCGACAACTCTCCTTTATTGAGGCCATTTACATAAACCTTGCGGCTTAATGCATCGGCTACGACGTTTGCCTTTCCAGGGTTGTATTGCAAACTTAAGTCGTAATCTTTGATAAGTTCTAGCCATCTTCTTTGTCTCATGTTGAGTTCTTTCTGTGTAAAAATGTATTTCAGACTCTTGTGATCAGTGAACATTACACAACGTTTTCCCATGAGGTAATGCCTCCATGTTTTTAGGGCATGTACAACAGATGCCAACTCTAGATCATGAGTAGGATAGTTCACTTCATGATTTTTGAGTTCCCTTGATGCATAAGCTACAACTCTACCTTCCTGCATCAGTACACCTCCTAATCCTTGGTGAGATGCATCACAATATACTTGAAAGTCTTTCTCAAGGTCTGGCAAACATAACACTAGTGCTGACACAAGTCTCTTTTTCAATTCCTAAAAGCTGGTTTCGCAAGAATCCCTCCAATTAAACTTCTTCTCCTTCTTTAGCAAATCAGTCATGGGCTTTGCTATCTTAGAGAAATTTTCAATGAACCTCCGGTAGTACCCGGCTAGGCCAAGGAAACTACGGATTTCTTTAACCGATTTAGGAGGTTCCCATTCTGTCACAGCTGCCACTTTTGCTGGATCAACAACTATACCATTTCCAGATACTATGTGCCCAAGAAAACCCACTTCATTCAGCCAGAATTCACATTTGCTGAACTTGGCATAAAGTTTATGTTCCCTGAGTTTCTCTAGAATCAGGCGTAGATGTTCTTCATGTTCTTTGTTGCTGTTGGAATATAACAATATATCATCGATGAATACCACTACGAACTTGTCAAGGAATTCCATGAATACCTTATTCATCATGTTCATGAAATAGGCTGGTGCATTAGTCAATCCAAACGGCATCACTGTATATTCATACAACCCATATCTAGTGGTGAATGCAGTCTTGGGTATGTCATGTTCTCTAATCTTTAGTTGGAAGTATCCTGATCGAAGATCAATTTTTGAGAACACACATGCTCCCTCTAGCTGATCGAAGAGATCATTTATTCTAGGCAGAGGATATTTATTCTTTATGGTCACTTCATTAAGTGAACGATAATCTATGCATAGCCTTTGACTTCGGTCCTTCTTTTCAACAAACAAGACCGGTGCTCCCCAAGACGACGAACTTGGTTGGATAAATCCCTTTTTCAACTATTCTCCCAGCCGTTTCTTGAGTTCTTTTAACTCGTCCACCGACATTTTATAAGGTATCTTTGCTATAGGTCCCGTCCCTGGCAGTAGGTCTATCAGAAACTCCACATCCCTATCTGGTGGCATGCCAGGTAATTCTTCGGGGAACACGTCTGCGTACTCCTTTACTATTGGCGCACTCTCTAGGCTAACCCCCTTAAGAGAATTAACCTTGCTCCCCTTGGGTTCAAAGTTAGACTTGAACCTGATCCTTTTCTTTTCTGGGGTGGTGAGCATAACAGTTCGCTTGGCACAATCAGTCACCCCTTCATAACGGGTCAACCAGTCCATCCCTAATATAACATCTAATCCTTGGGACTCTAGGATTATTAAACTAACCGGAAACTTGTTCTTTCCAATTTCTAGGATTATCTGTCTGCACCCAGAATTTACTATCATTTCTCCACCTGGGGAGCTTACCTTAATGGGACATCCAATGGTTTCAGTGGAGAGTTCGTTTTTGATTACAAATGCTCTTGAAATGAATGAATGCGATGCGCCAGTATCGAAAAGGATAAGTGCAGGAAAGGAATTAATCTTGAACTTACCGATCACGGCATCAGATCCTTCTTGGATTTCTTCCACATATATATGATTCACATGACCCTTTTGAAATGGGTTTGGCTTAGCCCCATCAGTCTTCTTCTCTGGGCATTCATTAGCATAGTGCCCTGTCTTCTTGCACTTGAAGCATTCCACCTGACTGATGTCTTTCTTTGTTGGCTGTCTGTGACGATTCTGACCATTTTGGTTTCCATGGCCATGACCGTTGTGGTTGTTCCTGAATCCACTTTTGTTATGTCCACGATGATTGTTTCCATCATGGTTGTGGTTATTGTTATGATGGTTATTATGATTCCCATTCTTGTGGAATCCTGAACTCCCACTTCCTTCACCATGAGAGCGCTTGTGAGGGGATCATGATCCAAACTTATCAAAATGGTGCTTCCTCTTTCTACCCTCCACTTGTTTCATCTTGTTTTCCAGGATGGTAGCTTTATCACACAAGGATTGATAAGTTGGAACATATGCAATAGATAGTTGCATAGAAATTTCATCATTCAGCCCATCTAGGAACTTCTCCTTTCTCTTTGCATCAATGTCAACATCATCGGGTGCATAACGTGACAAATTATTGAACTCTTTGATGTATTCAGAAATACTGCGGTGGCGTTGCTTGAGGTTATGAAACTCCTTTTTCTTCAACCCCATTATTCCAGAAGAGATGTGAGTGGTGCGAAACCCATCTTCAAACATTGCCCAAGTCACTTCCTAAATAGGGTGGGTAATTTGGAAATTATCCCACCAAGCAGCTGCATGACCTTCCAATAAGTGTGCTACAAATCTGACCTTTTCTGCATCTGTGCATCCAACCGTGACTAGGTCCTTATTCATAGAACATAGCCAATCATTTGCCACCATGGGGTCAGTGGTACCCGAGAACTTAGCAGGTCTCAGCCTTAGAAATCTGGTCAGCATATCCAGAGGTGGTGGATTGTTCTGGTTGTTGTTATTGTTATTATTGTTGTTCTGATTCTGGGTTGCCATGAATTGAGTCATCATTTGCATCAATTGGGTCTGCGCAGCCATCATCTGCTGCATTCCATTGCCATTGTCATCCTCGTTGTTGCGTCGGGGAGGCATTTGTGGGTTTAATAAGAGTAAGTAATGATGGATAACCCAAATAAAAACAACAGTCAGACAAACAAGCACATGCAAGTTCAACATCATAGCAATGACAGAGTTTGCAAAAATAAACATACTAGCATAGTCACCCACAAGTCGGTATGACCTATGCACTCAATAATAATAGAACGATAGGTAGATGGAACAACATCACTACTCCTCCATGTCGACTTCCTCCTCTACTAGTGCAAGTCCTGCTGCTGTGAACCCTGCCTTGTATTCCTCTAAGCTTGTAGTCAGAGCATCGATCTTTGTCTTTAACTCTCTCTTCTGAGTGCGTAGCCTCTCTATCACCTCGTGATCCACTTCCAGCTCAATATCCTCAAGCTCTAACTCGGTCTCCAAGTCTCTAATCTTCTTGTTCTTCTCCTGAAATCTCTTCTCTTGGCTCTTGAATTTCTTCTCTTGGTCTTCAAACTTCTTCTCCATTTCCTTGATTCGATTTTCCTGTTCCAGGAAAGCCTTGTCCTTCTCCTTAAGTTGGACTCGTAGTTCATCGTTGCTAAGCATCACATTAGTCCTATCAGTATCAAGGTGTCTAATAAGGCTCTCTAAGTCCTGGAGGTAGTGACGCACAGGCTTGATAGACTCCTTGGCGGCCTCGTCCAACACAATAGGCTCTCCATCCTCGTCGCGCCTCCCAAAGAAATGGAAGTAGTGGCTCCTGATCTCAGAAGAGTGACGTCCACATAGGCGTCCCAATAGCTCCTGCATAGCGACGTCGAGGTCCCTTTCCATGTCATCATGGAGTATCTTGAAGGCAATCTCCCCAGTTTGGGGCTCTGTCTCACGTCCTGGCTGGGTAACTCTGAATCCCCATAAGTCCTTCCTCTGAAACTTCATCAGCTGAAGTCCCTGAATGGTAGGGATTGGAAGAGCGAGCACTTGGACTAGCTCCAACATACGAGTCCCAAAGCGAGTCCCCTTGAAATCCTCGGCCGTGCTGTAGACAAAATTCGGCATCTTTTGCATAATATGGAGAAAATTAGTAACACACGATAGAGAAAGTAAACACAAGTCATAAAATAAAAATCAACCAACAGAACATTCCAAGTAACAATACATTATTCAACTCAAGCACTCAAGGTTCCAGACATAACTTATTTTTGCCATACCACATAAGTTGGTATGATCAAAATACTAACGTGATAAAACGCCAAGGTGGTGGTCCAACTAATAGCTCACTCCTTTTTAACCAATGTGGCAATCTGGGCATCCTTGATAGCAATCTGCTTGTCTTGGTCACATAGCTCCAAAGCTAGGCCTATGATATCCTTACTTAGGCGTTTCACAGTGGCCTTTGAGTCTTGGACAAGACGCTGCTCTTCCTTGAGATCTTCCTGAGTATTGAGCATTCTATACTTGAGTCTCTCCCCAAGTTCCTCAATAGCTTTCCATGCAGCATTTCTTGCAGAGTCAAAGAATGACAGGTGCATTTCAGAGTTGGTGAACATGCAGAATCCTGTACTCTTGGAATCATCCTCCTTGTCCTTGTACAAATGGAGTTGCACCCACCAATACTCTTGTCCTTCGTCTATCACAGGAAATCCCTTGTACACGGCTTCACCATTCATCCCCAAGCCGAGCATGAGGTTCTTGAGTACATTGGGAAATTATGTCTCACACTCCAGGGTCATAGTCATCAGCGGTCCCTTCTTGACAGACTCATTGATGGTGGACATCTACAAAAATAGATGAGAAGGATGATTAGGGAAAGCTTTACGAGATGAATAGACAAGTGTAAGGTTGGAATATAGAATTATTTTTCCTAAGGGTTTTCCTTAGTCTAATCCATTCTAGGGTCACGAACCTACAAGCAACACAGTGCTCTGATACCATCTGTAAGATCTCACGATAATAAGGTAAGGTCCCTGTGATTGCAGTGCCAGTCCCTGGATCGAAATGCTATCACCCACAGTTTAAGATGAAGTACACAGAAACAAAGGTCATTATTACATCGCATACCCAAGAATATAATGGTTCTTACAACTCACTTAGCCTAAGGCTAAGACACTTAAAGTTCACATTACATAGCATAATAATAGTAGCGTCTTTAGTCTTCATGTGCCACAGGCAAGCATGTCGAGTGTAGACCCGCAACCCTACTCATCATCAGAGTATCCTGCAACATAATAAATTACAGCCACAAGGGTCAATACATTTGGAATTGCATTGGCAAGGGATACCATAGATACTTAGTATAATCCAACAACTACATCAATATATGGCTAGGTGGGGGTATGGCTGGCTTTGCAAAAAGCTAGTTTAACTTATAGTTTTTGAAGAGTAAGCTTTCTCATTCAAACTCTAAGGTACCAATGATAGACATCACTGAACCACTACCCATGTTCACCCACAAGTTTTAACTTAGAGAAATTTGGATGAGGAGATTATTGTCTACTTCACTGTCTTGAGGCTCAGAAATTGTCCATGACCGGGGACACGGCTAAGTACTTAGTTTTACCCTCTCGAGAGGTGGTGCACTTTCCCCACAAGACTCGACATGCATCGAGACAAGACCTTTCAGAAGCAATCCCTTAGACCACCACGGACGCGTTCCATCCTACCACATCTACCACCTTCTGTCCGTCTGGCTGAGTTCTTGCAACTTAATTGGTCAAGGCAGAGCCCATATGCCATGTGGCTGCACTGGAAGCTTCATGACATGAATGTCTCCAATCTCTTTGTTCCTGGGTGGCCATCCACAAGTGTGATACACCAGCTGACCATAGACATGGCCCCTGAGTAACCACTCAACATAATCCAAGCAAGTCCCATTCCACCTAGGTGTTTCATTGATATTAGTTGTTTTCTTAGTCAAAAAATATATCTTTCCATACTATCTTATATGTATTTTCCACCCATGAATTCTAATAGCATGGCTAAGCACTCTAGCATACGAAGTCTTTCAACTAGGAGATACTACCAAGATATAGTCTATAGGGTAGCATAGCATAATATATAAATAATCCTATCATGCTAAGATCTACCAAAATAACACTAGTGCAATAGTGAAAATAATAGGACATGAGATGAAATATCACTTGCCTTGGTAGCTAGGGGAATAGGTACAATCCTCACAGCAACAAAGTTCACAATCCACACAATCTACACAAGATCAATACAACAACAATAATTCAATCAATAAAACATTACAAAAAACATGAATGCATGCAAAATGCAATGATATGATCACAATTCTATAATTTACAAAGTCTAAAGTACAGAGGGTAGAATACCTCATCTAAATGCATAATAAATACCCCAAAACAATTTATAGAACAATTTTTATGAGCAAAATACTCCTAAAAAGGTTCTGCCTATAATTCCAATTTCTCAGAGGCAAAAGTGTGAAACAAGGCCTCCACAATAAAGGTCTTTTTTTTGAATCCATAGACACCAAATTTGCATTTTTCTGAATTGTGGAACAAAAGTTATGGATTTTCTAAGTTTAATACAAAATATGTCTAATTTCTATTTAAACAGAAAATCCTGGGCGACGTGGCGCAACCTGATTGGCCCGTACCGGTTCGATTGGATCGACCGCTGCAGACTGTTAGATCTTAAGTGACAACGGACGGATCTGATCGGCCCATACCGCTTCGGTCGCGATCTAATCCTAACCGCTGACGATAAATCTAATGGCTCCTAGGGCCTGGCCGGAAACGGGCGGCACTGACTAGCTGTGCGCGGTGGCGGAGCATCGACCGACAGCGTTCCAGTGGTTCTACAGGGGCAGGGAGTCCGTGGACACGTACCAGAGGTCGAGGAGGTCGTGGCGGTCTCGATGGAGGTCACGGTGGCATGGGGGGTGTTCTGGTTCAGCCACGATCCCTCACCGGAGTTGCGTCGACGGCGGAGCTTGCGGCTCTGTGTCGGAGATGATGGCCTGGGGCTCAGACAAGCAAGATAAGGGGTCAGTGAGACGCGCCCGCATCGGCACGATCTAGCAGAGGCCAAAAGGGGGCGGCGGGAACCTTAACCTCATCGGAGAACTCGACGGACACCAAGAACTCCTGTGAAGGAGCAAACGATCAAACCGCGATTGAAGCTTTCATCGCATGGCTCCCAATTGGTCTACTACGCCACCGCTTGAAGTGTGAAAAGGTCACTGATTTGGGAGAGATGATAGAAACAGCGAGCAAGTATGCAGATGCCGACAACGATGCAGAGGGATTACTCAATGTCCTAGTTGTGCCTCAGTCGGCAAGACAACCAAAGCAACAAGCTCAGAAGCGCAAAAATACCTCGGAAGAAAAACCCAACGTGGAAACAGCGGTGGTTACTACTGTTTCCGGGTCTGGAGGATGAGGAGGACGCGGCGGAGGCCGCGGGCGTGGCCGTGGAACTTCAAGGGTCCAAGGTAGAGGAGAACTGCAACCAGGCAAAACCTACTCTTGGGCCGACATTGCCAATAATCCATGTGTGCATCACCTAGACGCTAATGGGGGCTCGTCCCACACCAACGTTGAATGTCGTTTCAATGACGACATCAAAAGAGATGATACCGCGGGCTACAAAGCTAAGCGGAAGAAGGGAAAGAAGAATCCTGAAAAAGAAAAAGAGACCAAGGAAGATTCCGACATGGAGGAAGTTGATGCTTCAAATCCCAAGCCAGAAGGGAAGAAGACTTTTCCCACCAAGAAGGACACTTACGTCACTTTCCTCGGATCTCAACCAGCAAAGGTCAAGAAAATAGTTCTACACGAGCTCAACGCAACAGTTTCGGCTGTCCCTCAATACCTGGATTGGTCGGAAGTGGCAATCACATTTGACCGTGATCATCCGCCTAAGTTGCACAGGCGAGGAAAATACACCTTAATCGTCAATCCACTTATTGACGGTTATGGTTTCTCCAAGACCCTCATGGACGGTGGTAGTAGCATCAATATTCTCTATGTCGAAACGCTACGACGGATGAAGATCTCGGAAACCCAGCTGAACCATAGCTCTGTGATCTTTCACGGAGTTGTCCCGGGAAGACATGCTAATTCCCTGGGAGAGATTACTTTGGATGTTACCTTTGGAACTCCAAAGAACTATCGGACGGAGGCACTTTCCTTCGAAGTGGTCCCATTCAAGAGCGCATACCACGCTATATTCGGACGTCTGGCTTACTAGGCTTTTATGGCTCGTCCGTGTTACATTTACAATATGATGAAAATCCCAGGTCCCAACGGCGTGATCACCATCAGGGGAGACCCGAAGAAAGCGCGAGAGTGCAAGGATGGAAATGCTGCCTTTGCCGAAGCCGTGCTGCACGCCCAGGAGTACCAGGAGATCAAGAAGATTATAGATCCGTCCGAGATGCCCGCAACGAAGAAGGAGGTAGCAAAGCCAAATCCGGAGTTCAAGGCATCAGAAGAGACGAAGAAGACGCCGTTGAAGGATGATGACCCCTCCAAGGTGACCCAGATAGGCGTAGGCCTAGGTAGCGCATAGGAAAGCGCGCTCGTCAAGTTCCTCCAAGCAAGTCAAGATATCTTCGCATGGCAGCCATTTGACATGACCGGAGTACCTAGGGAACTTGCCGAGCACTCTCTAAATGTAAACCCGAACGCTAACCCGTCAAACAGTCCCTACGACAGTTTGGCGACGAAAAGCGTAAGGCAATAGCTAAGGAACTAGCACGGCTCGAGTTAGCCGGATTCATAGAAGAGGTCATCCACACTGAGTGGTCGGCCAATCCTGTAATGGTCCCTAAAAGGAACACCACTGATTTAAGGATGTGTGTTGATTATACTGCCTTGAACAAGGCTTGTCCAAAAGATCTGTTTGCTTTGCCTAGAATTGATCAAGTTATCGATTCTACGCCAGGCTCGGAACTCCTCTGTTTTGTCGACGCATATTCCGGCTATCACCAAATCCGGATGAAGGAATCTGACAAAGTCAAAACTTCATTCATAACCCCTTTCAGAACCTTCTGTTTTGTTACGATGCCTTTTGGGCTGAAGAACGCAGGAGCTACGTACCAGCGCATGATGCAGCGTTGCCTCCATGACCAACTCGGACGCAATGTACATGCATACATGGATGATATCACGGTAATGTCCAAAAAGAAGGAAACACTGATTTCCGACTTGGCGGTAACATTTTCCAATCTATGAAAATACAACATCATGCTTAACCCGAAGAAATGCTTCTTTGGAATACCAGCCCGGGAAATTGTTAGGTTTCATCGTGTCTCAAAGAGGCATAGTAGTGAACCGAGACAAAATCAAGGCTATACTCAATATTTCCAGGCCAACTCGCCTGAAGGACGTACAAAGATTAACTGGTTGCATCACTGCGGTCAGTCGATTTGTAAGCCGGCTTGGTGAAAGAGCCGCACCATTATACAAACTCCTCAAAAAGACCAAGGATTTTGTTTGGACTGACGAAGCTAAAGCTGCACTACAAGACCTGAAGAAAGTACTCTCATCTGCTCCTATCCTTGCAGCGCCGGAACCTAAGGAACCGATGTTGCTCTATCTTGCTGTGACAAATAAGGTCGTTAGTATCGTCATGGTGGTGGAAAGACCAGAAGAAAATCAGGAACACCTGGTGCAGCGTCCGACTTACTTTGTTAGTGAGGTCCTGACAGAATCAAAACAGCGGTATCTGCACTATCAAAAGTTGGCTTACTATGTTTTTCTAGCATCCCGTAAGTTACGACACTACTTTCAGGAGCATCCAATTACCGTGGTGAGCACAGCTCCCATGAGAGATATAATCAACAGTGACGCCACAGGACGCGTCGCCAAATGGGGAATAGATCTCTCAGCCTTTGACATTGAGTATAAACCTCGAACAACAATCAAATCCCAGATCCTTGCTGACTTTGTCGCTGATTGGACAGAGACGAAGGAGAACATGATCCTCCCCGAGTCAGAATATTGGACCCTTTTCTTCGATGGGTCTAAGGCTCGTGGGGGCTCGGGGGCTGGCGTGGTGCTCAAATCACCCCAAGCAGATAAACTTCTATACGTGTTGCAGATCCACTTCACAGCGACAAACAACATTTCCGAGTATGAAGCACTGCTACATGGAATCCGGATTGATAAGGATATTGGCATCCGACGTTTGATGTGTTATGGAGATTCAGATCTTGTTGCTCAACAAGTGTCGGATATTTGTAATGCAAATAAATACATGGCAGCATATGAAGCTGTTGTGGATGATTTATCTAAATTGTTCGAAGGGTTTGAAGTTCAACACATCCCTCGAGCAGAAAATGAGGAAGCAGACGCACTATCTCGGATAGGTTCTGCGTAGAAAGAGCTCCTGGATGGCGCTTTTTTAGAGCACCTCAAAGTTCCCTCAATAAAGGGAGTAGATGAGGAATATCCGACCAAATCCGACTCACCTTTGATAGCAGTTCTGGCTGTAATTCCCAGCTGGACTCAACCCTACCTAGATTATCTGGTAGATGGCAAATTACCCGAAGACAAGGTTCTGAGCCGGCAGATTGTCCGACGAGCAAAAGCCTATACTATTGTTAAAGGTGAGCTCCATAAACGGAGTATTTCTGGGGGTTTTCAGCGCTGTGTATCTCCGGAAGAAGGAGTGGAAATCTTAAGGGAAATCCATGAAGGCGAGTGTGGTCACCACGCTGCAGCCAAATCTTTAGTGGCAAAAGCTTTTAGACACGGAGTTTTCTAGCTTACAGCTCAGGCAGATGCCGAACGATTAGTCAAGACGTGCAAAGGCTACCAAAAGTACGCCAAGCAAACTCATGTTCCGGCTGATGAGCTTCGAACAATACCTATAACATGGCCCTTTGTGGTCCGGGGGCTTGATATGGTAGGACCATTTAAAGAGCTCCAAGCGGATTTACTCACCTCCTAGTGATGGTGGATAAATTCACAAAATGGATTGAGGCTAAACCTGTCACTAGTTGTGATGGAGCAACAACCAAAAGATTTTTCGAGGATGTTATAATCCGGTATGGTTATCCACATAGCATTATCACGGACAACAGGAGTAACTTCTCTATGGAAGAATTGGTTGAATTCTGCAACGAGCAAAATATCCGGCTTGACATTGCGTCAGTCGCACATCCACAGGCTAACGGACAAGTCGAAAGAGCAAATGGTTTAATCCTACAAGGGCTAAAACCGAGACTTTAAGCACCACTACGACGTGCTGTGGGGGCTTGGGCAGAGGAACTACCCTCTATAATTTGGAGTTTACGAACAACTCCAAACAGGTCAACAGGATACACACCTTTCTTCTTGGTATATGGCACAGAAGCAGTTCTTCCTAGTGATTTGATTCATACTTCTCCTAGAGTGGCCGCGTATATCGAAGAGGATGCCGAGATTTCTCAACAAAATGATCTCGACTTAGTCGAAGAAGTTCGCGTCGTTGCTGAAATGAGATCTACAACCTATCAGCAGAAGTTACGCAAGTATCATAGCCAGAGAGTCTGAAATAGATCTTTCAATAAAGGTGATTTGGTTCTCCGGCTTGTGTAACAAAGAAAGCACAAACTTTCCCTAGTATGGGAAGGGCCCTTTTTAGTTAGTCGAGTATTGCACAATGGATCGTATTACTTAACTGACATGAGGCCAGTCAAAGAAAGACCTGCTACTAAGAAGAGAAAGAGAGCTGGAGGCAGTACAAATCCAAATGAGTTAGACAGACCGTGGAATATTGCTCAGCTACGTCCCTTTTATTCTTAGTTTATCCTTCTTTGTAAGCATATATATGTACATGTTCTGTGAGAAATAAAAGTTTTGGTTGCCTCAAGTTTTTCTAAGAAGTTTTTACCATCTTATTTCCGAATGATCATGTCATAGTCGAAAATCCCAGAATGCTTGAAAGTACTTTATGCTCATGCTCGTTCTGGTTTAGATTTCCGATTCTAAACTGCTACCCTCAGGTATAACTCTAAAAAAAATCTAGTCTTTACTTTGGTTATTTGTCTGATTGCTGGATGCGGGCATTTTCCGAGTAGTGAATTGTTGGTACTGGAAGCCGGCTTTGTTTCCGAGTTTAAACTGGTTTAGCAATTGAGCTCCGTTGCTCGGCAAAGTTTCCGGCAGAAGGTTTAGCCGGCTCACGAAAGGGACGAGGCGGAAAGCCAGATAAACGATAAGTATAGATGAAAAAAGTACTAGTGCTTATGTAAACATTTCAGGCACAAAAAAAATCAAAGTCAAAAAGTGTTGAATAGATCAAAAGCTTAGCACTAGCAAAATAATAGTACTTCATATTTACAAACGCGTCATGTTTTTTCAGATAATACAAAATGTTTCTGGTAATCTATGATGTAGGAGGAGATGAAGGAGCTATCAGCTCGCTGGAGACGCCGCCTTGGTATCGTTTCGAGATGTCCGCAGCCAAGGTGGTGCGTTCATCGTCGGAAAATTCTACTGATTCTTCTAGAGGAGGAGGCGGAGTATCCATGCGGGTGAACAAAGGGGTCTCGTAGCTGGTCAGATCAGCCACGTGACACCCATATCCGGCGCAGGAGTGCATGATGGCTTGAAGGTCCTGCTCCTGGCCGTCTTCATCTACTTTGTAGTACCCTCTGGTCACTTGCCATATTTCCATGTTTTCATGGTGGCTCATGACCATGGTGAGAGCGTTCTGCGCCGCAGTCCGCACGTAGGACATGTTCCAATCCCAAACAAGTTGCGGAATCTCCTTTTCCTTGTCCCGCACCTGACATGCTGTGCATGTCCAGAATCTTGAGAGCTTCGCCGATGTCCTGAAGGGATCGGCAGAAGTCATGAAGCAGGTCACCGACTTGGGTAAGCCGGTGGGTGCGGGGTTCGGTGGAAGAAGAGTCCGTCAAGTTCAGAGGACCTATACACAAAAAAAGTTAAGAAAAATCCTACATTGATAGAAGTCGAAGAAAAAGAAAAGTCAGACAGATGGAACGTACCGAAAATGACGTCGTCAATTTTGGTCTTCTCTTCCCGGAGACTCAGGAGTTCAGCCCTGAGCGCCTGGGAAAGGTCCCTCTCTCTGCTAAGTTCATTCTTGAGGTCCGAGATTGTTTTATCTTGAGCAGCGATCTTGCGATCACGCTCTTCAGTAGTCATGGAGGAGGATTCAAGGACTTGAGCTATGCTCTTTTCATGATCCACCTTGAGCTTATCCAGCTCTTGGCGAAGCTCCTTTGTTCTCCACCACCAAGGTCTTGAGGTTCTCGGCCTCTTCGATCATGGCGCAGGATTGTTTCACCAGCGCTGTAAGTCAAAAAGAACAACAGTTCAGAAAAATTTGACATTGAAAAAACAAAGACAAGGTTTGAGTCTCGGAATGTTTACCTTCGGCTTCATCCTTGGCAACTTTAAGTTCAGCATTTTTAAGACGGAGAGCCTTGATCTCTCTCCGCTTATCACATACATTCTTCAATAAATCCTGGTTATAGGAATATACTTTCTGTAGTTAGAATACCCAAAGTCAGAAAGCTACTAAAGACTCGGGCTAATATTTTTGCTAATATCAGCACGAGCCTTGGGGGCTACACTAGTTCATTCTTTGGCATCCTAATGAAGCATAAACCCGGATTATTTATCCTACTTCATGCTTGGGGGCTAGAGGATATGATATGAAATAAAGGAAAAACAGGAGTTGGAATTCCGACTTACATATTGTTCGCGAGTGAGTTTATCCAAACTCGCGTTCACCTCAACGGCAACCTTCTCAGCGAGAGTCAGAGGGGTCACAGGAGCAGTTGGAAGCTCCTCGGACCTGATCCTCTCGTTGCGAAGAAGTACTTGTTCAAGAAGATTGGGGTGCTTGACGTCCTCTGCTTCTTGCGCTTCTTCTTCGGCAGATAAAGTACTTTTCTCCAAGCATTGCCTAGAGAGCCGCTGGAATTCTTCAGCAGATTTCCGGGACAGGCCAAACTTGGCAAGTCCCGGATTGCTGATAAGGTTTTCGGCGAAGATTTCTACCGAGGGATCATTACCCAAAGAGGGTTCACCCTTATTTAGATCTGACTCACCCATGGTGACGTCAGTTTGTGATTCAAGGATCACGGGCTCCATTGAAGGAGTCGGGTCTTCTGCGACAACCGGAGAAGGAATGGTCACCAGTGTTGCGGAAGGCTGAGGGGCAGGAGTCGGAAGAGCTACGGCAGGAGAAGCTATGGTGAGCTTCGTCTGTCGCATAGGCTTCGAAGTTCCCTTCCCCTTGCCCTTGAGAAGCGGTTTTGCTCTGAGAATGTAGTAAAGTCAGAAACATCACATCTCGAAAAGAAATTTGAGTAAAGTACAAAGGCGGAAGTTGTGATTGAAAGTTACCTCTTCACGATAGGCACCTCCTTTGTGCCAACAGCCATGGTCGGAGCTTTACGCTTCTTGAGCGCAAGGTCCGGCAATGGGACCACCTCTGTCTCCTGAGAAAACTCAGGAGGATATCCTTCGAGCAGAGCAAATTCCGACTCGGGGAGGTTAGCAAGCTGAAAATAAGAAATATATCAGCATTACAGTGTAACTCAAAGATTCAAACACATAAAAAGGTGTACTGATAGAAGCTTACTGGCACTATGGGGTTTTTCGCCATGTGCATATCCAGAGAAATCTCCGGGATCCTCCTCTCGATCCGCTCCCTGATCAGCCACTTGATCTGGCTTATGTAGCCCTGAGTGGTGTAGGATTTGGGGCTGATGCGGAGGGAGTCTTCCTTGGATGACATGATGGAGTGCATCAGTCGATCCCCATGGTACTTAAGGGGCTGGATCCGGCGTGAGACCCAACATTGGACTAAGTCGGATCCCTTCAGTCCTTTGTGTTTGATCAAGTATTCGATCCGCCTCATAGCGAGGATCAGATCGTCGGTGAGAGCCGGAGCGGCCTCGTCCTAGGACGGTTGGGCCGTGGCAGCTCCGTCAACAAAAGCCGGCAAAGCAGTAGCTTTGTAGGGAGCCAGAATATCCCTATGATAGAAAAATGTGGCTGGCCATTGTTTGACCGAGTCACTTGCTAAGATTTTGGGTACGCGCGCTCGTGTCTAAGCGAAAAGCTAATAGTACCGGTGATGTAAGGAACACCGGCAGTAATAGAGTTTCTCCGGACATGAAAATAGTACCGGAAAAGAGTCAAACTCGACCTAATGCCGAGAAAGCCCTCACACAAAGAAGCGTAAGCGGTCATATCTAAGAGAGAGTTAGGAGGAAGATGATGGAGTTGAACTCCGTAATGATCAATCACCTCGGAAAAGAAATCCGAGGGAGGAAACGACAAACCTCTGTCGAGGTGGGTGCCGAAGTGGACCCGCTTGCTGGCACGCGGGCTGGGGATGGTTTCTTCAAAGCCGCTCCGCCAGTCGCCGGCGCGGAGGAGCCCTTCCTTCTCCACGTTCTTGAGACCCTCGTCGTTGAGCGCGCAGGGAATCCAGAGCCCGCGAAAGCTCTCTTTCTCCGCCACCGCTTCTGTCGCCGCCGCCGCTGCCGCCAAGCCAGAAGAGGAAGATGAAGCCATTTCTCCGGTGAGCAGTTGACCTAGAATGGGCGGCGCTGGGAGTTCTTTGGGGGAGGAACGGGGGAGCTCTGTGCGTGCAGGGAGATTGGGAGGAGAGGAAAAGGCAAAGGACTGGTGAAATGAGAAGGAGAAAATCCTAACCCCTTATATCCAGCTAACTACGCTAAGATTCGTGCAAATGCTACAGTGTAACCGCCACACGTCGTGGAAGGAACTGGGAAGGACCCACGCGATGATTACGTCGCCTCGATCTCCACGCACGCATTGAAACGATGCCTCGGTTCTGCGAACTGCGGATCCACCAATGGTCGTGCTGACGGAATGATTGTCAGATGACGTGACTTGACCATGACTTGTGTCAGATGGCGTTAGAGACCAAGTTCCGGCTTAGTTTGAAATCAAGCTAGAAAATCCGAGTAACCTGTTGATAGGTCCGACTTATTTTTTAAGACCCAGATCGTATTTTTTGTTGTGAAGTTTCGGGAACCCTTCAAGATTCTGCAAGCCGAAGATCAAGCTAGACGATAATAAATCCGACTTTGGATCTTGGAGGCCTCCGGGGGCTACTGTTGGGGATATACTTTCCGGGTATCCTCACAGTTCCTTACTGACCAGGGTGGCCCACTTCGGGTTAGAGCTTTGCTTCACGGGCGCCCCAGTCAGGGAGAAAGACGGAGTCCAATCCAGCTACGGGAAGGCCTAGAAGACTTACCGACTTAGGCCCATAATGTTACTTGTAGTTCAAGATGTACTCTGTAACCAACTCTTAGTCGTTGCCGGATAGATCTCTCCTGCAAACCCTGGGCCGGATATCTATATAAGCCGTCCTAGGGAGAGCCTTTAGGGCACACCTCAATAGTCTACAATCTCAACTCGCACAAGCGAAACCCTTATAACCCATATTCCGGCTCTGCCGTATTACTGGATTGCTAGCAGGAGTAGGATCCGTCTAAAGCCGGCGGATTCGAACCTGGGTAAACTTGTGTGCTCATCGTCCCGGAATACCGTACGTCTCACACCCCTCTCTTCCGCACGCCTCGAGGACCCCCTCATGGCGTACTTGTCATCAATCCGACGACAGGAAGACCTCCAAGATCCCGGGAAGGAGAAGGAGATCAAGAGTGAAGGTGAAGAGGAGCAAGGCCAACACCCGCACATCGGCACTACCATTGCAAGCATTGGAGTGGTGGCAAACCCAGCCATTGGAGGGAAGCCTCCTCATCACCGTTCAGATCCTTGGTCACTTTCTCCATGCACCAAGAATCCTTTCCATACCCTTATCCATGAGCATCAATACCAGAATATGCCCAAGGGGAAATTACCCTCCAATTGGGATTTGCCTCGTTCTGGCCATGCAGGAAAAGAAGACTTCAAGAAGGAAGAGTGGGGAAAGAATAGCAAGAGCTAGAATTCTCAAAACGACATGATGAGCCGCATTGAGCAAAACTCACAGCTGATTCGTACTCTCACTTTCGAGATTGAGGACTTGGGGAAACTCATCAAAGAGCTCATTGAGAGGATACCACCACCACCTAAGGAGTAATTCGTCATCAGGTTTGGCATCCCCTTGGTTTGTTCCAAGCTTGGGGGAGTGCCACGGTATCACATCACTATCTTCTATCTTTTTACCTTTTTAGTAGAGTCATATCATGGATAGTGGAGTTATTATGTAGTATGGTTTGTATTATGGAAGTGTCCCCTCTCTCGTTAGATATGTATCCCTTGGTGTGAGTTGTCGTTATGGAGTATTAATGAGAAGTTCTATCATTCAGTCTTTTTGCATAGCTTATATTAGTTTTCAATTTGTGGTTATATGATTGATCTTGTTGTTAGTATTGGTATCACTTTGGGATCATTGAGTTAATTTAGTTGGTTTTGGCAAACCTGGCTCGGTCAGTAGCACACACCTTTTGAGAGTTGAATGAAAAAGATAAAAGTGCTCTAAATAAAAATAATTGCATCATCTTTCTTTCTTGATTTGCTCATAAGTTCAGTATTCTCTAGTTAAGATCTTTTGTGCTTCCAAGGAAGATTGCATGTTTGTTTTTATCACTTGTATGTTTGGTTGTTTCCTTCAACTCTTATACTTGCTACCTAGCCTTGCTAGCCAAAAACCTGTATTGAGAGGGTATTTTTCTCGTGCATCCACCTCCTTTAAACCAAAACCTTTGCCATTTGTGTCCACCATACCTACCTAGTAGCATTTTTGCTATTCCAAGTAAATTCTTGTTTTATCTACCTCCCAAATTAAACTTGTTATGTGAAAATTAGTGATTAAAGCTCTCACGAACTTGATGGCACACTTTACTTTCTTGCACTTAATAAACTTGAACCATTGTGCTCACCTATGTTGCGTATATGCTTGCGCTTTGTAAGTTGTGGATTAGCAAAACAATGCTATCATGGGGAACGCTTTCAACATTGCACTGGTACTTCGTACCAAGTTGATATCATGTTCTTTTGTCTATGGATGTCATCGGTGTGAAATGAAAGGGGAGCTTGTAAGTCCATGGAGTTATGCATGTGTGTTAGAGAAACGCCTGGGCCACTAGTCTAATCCATGCTGACATGGTGGAAACCTGCAGCGTAACCATAACGAGTATCTATGTAGCATTCTTCTTATAAAAAAAGATATAGAGATTGAGAAAAAGATAAAAGAAAAAAAGAGATATTATGAAAAGTGGAAAGAGAGAAAAAAGCACCATATTCCCATGGTAAATAAGAAGATTGATGAGATACTTGTTGTCTGCTTGCCTTGTCATTTTATTATGGGGATTCTTCCGTATCATCGGGCAAGGGGTACCCCGTTGGCGGTTCTCAATGATACACATATGCTTACGATGACAAGAACTTACCGGTGACTAAACTTGAGTAGCATGAGGAGCGGCCCTCGTATTCAAGGGACATGAGATTCTCAACTTACAACTTGTCAATGCATATCCTCATGTTTGATCACTTTAACCTTAATCGCCTAAAGATGCCTATGATAGGGGCAATGAGAGCTGAAAGCTAGTAAGTATCATAATTTTTGGGAGCTCTTTATGAGACTTGCAATCCCTGCTTCCCTCTTTGAAGGGCCTTTCTTTTACTTTGTAGTTGAGTCAGTAAACCTACTCCCTTCTACCTCAGCAAGTATTTTGAGTTGATGTGTTTCATTCATTCATATGATGATTTATGCAATCATGTCTTATGTTCCTTGTTTTGCACATTGCTCTTATCTTGATGTTTACTACTTTGAAAGCTATCATTGAAAACTAGCTATTTGTGAACTCCAGCAAACTATCAACTATTCTTCGACCAAGAGCTAAGTTTGCCATTACCAATTATGATTTGCGTTATGTATCTTTATTGTGTTTCCTTTACCTATTACAAGTTGAGTTATATAATAGTGAGTTGTCTTCTATTATGATCTATGCTTTTGATGAATGTGATGCTTCTTGTCCGTATTATTTTATCGACTCTTTACTCCATAAACCCGAGGCCATGTTTATTGAGCTCAGTTTCCCTTGAGGACAAGCAAAGTTTAAGCTTGGGGGGAGTTGATACGTCCATTTTGCATCACTATTCTATGTCTTAATTCACTATTATTCATTGATATATTTCGTACTGAGAGGTGATACTTATGTTATTTCATCTGTTTTTGCATGGTTGATGACTTTTGGAGCATGGGCCGCTGCAGTCAGGATTCTCATGGAAAAGGTGCTGTTTGGAGGCAAAATTCGCGAAGATCAGAAAATCTGGGAAAATATAAGGAAAATCCTATTTTTCTAGAAGACTAAGGATGCCAGAAGACGGAGTGGAGATGGGCCACAGGGGGCCCACACCACCCCCTGGTGCGGGCAGCCCTAGGCCGCTCCAGGAGGTGGTGTGGCCACCTTGGCCCACTCCAGCCTCTCCCCTCTGGCGTATATCATCCTCCCAAAACCCTAAGACTCGGGGTGCAACCACAGAAAGATTCCGCTGCCTCTGCGGGGCAGAAAACACCGAGAGAGAAACATCTCTCCGACAGACAGATTTCTACCGGGGGAATTCCTTCCCGGAGAGGGGAGATCGTTGGCATCAACACCACCATCAAGCTGGACTTCATCGGCATCATCATCATCACCACCACCATCATCACCATCAGCACCATCATCACCATCTCCATATTGCTGTAACAATTGGGTTGAATCTTGCATAGTTCATAGGGGAAACTTTCCCGGTGTTGATTACTCTTTGTAATTGATGCTATTGAGTGAACCATTGAATTATTATTTATGTTCAGATTGTTATACATCATTATTCCATCTCTGATCATGATCCATATGATGTCTTGCGAGTAGTTTGTTTTGTTCTTGAGGACATGGGAGAAGTCATGTTGTTAGTAGTGGAGTTGTGTTGAGAAAGATTCAATAGATTGTTATGTAAGTTGTGGTGTACTTCTTCTAGTGGTGTCATGTGAATGTCGACTACATGACACTTCACGTATATGGGCCTAGGGGAATGCATTGTGTATTTGGCTACTAATCGTAGGGGTTGCCAGAGTGACAGAAACCGTAACCCCCATTAGGAAACCATTGCACAAGGGACGTAAGGGTCTTAGAGTTTAAAACTCTGGTTAGGTTTCTACCTTAATTACTTTCTTGTACTTATGGATGTTTGCAAGGGGTATAATCACAAGTATGTATTAGGCTTGGATGGGGCGGTACATTAGCACAGGTTCACCCACACAACACTTAGCAAGCTAGAGAAGATTAATCAACTATATGAAGAGAAAGCACTTGACAGTCTTCCCATGTGTCCTCGAGAACGTTTGGTCATCTTAAGTAATAAAACCGGCATGTCCTTTGCTGCATAAAGGATTGGGCCACTTGCTGCATTCATTCCTATTGTCTTTTATTTACTTGTACTTTGTTTACTTGCTTTATCAAAAACCCCTAAAAATCTGTTTGCTAAGTATTTGCAGAGAATTCCTGATCCATACCACTAGCCAGCACCTTCTGCTCCTCGTTGGGTTCGACACTCATACTTATCGAAAATACTTTGATACACCCCCTCTACTTGTGGGTCATCAAGGGGCGGTGTGGGAGCTGTTCTAGGCTCGAGGGAAGCGAATGCTTTCGGTGAGTGGGAATGGCCGGTCCGGCGTGTCTCCATGCGGCCCCACCCTTCACCACGTATGCAGGACCCGTCCCAACATGGCCCCACCCTTCACCACGTATGCAAGACCCATCCCAATGCAGCCCCACCTATCAGCATGTAACGGTCGAGGCGACGTAACATAACGCTCAATGCATGACCCACCCCAACACGGTCCCACCGGTCAGCATGTAACAGTCAAGCCTTTGACCTGACGGCATCCCCCCGTCCGAGCGCCTGTGAGGGTTTTAGAATAGAGGGAGGGGAAAAGTGAGGAAAAACTAAGCGGCTGGGGAAAACTGAGTACAACTAACGAACTAGAGGCATGAAAATAGAAATCCTTAACTTTTATTATCTTATAACATGATCACCACCATTGTTGGAGAGAGTGGAGAGAACGGGTGAAACCATGAACCCGGGTCCATTGTTCCTATACGAGTAAACCACTATCTTGCCCCTTGCATTTAGAGGATTGAAACACATTTATATTTGTTTTTATTGCATTTTACTTCCAAACATTAATCAACCTCCTTGTTCCTTTAACTTGTTTGATGCATAGACAACTAGAACTTGTTCCACCCTAGTTGGAGAGAGTAAATAGCTATTTTTTTGCTCCTACGGATCGATACCATACTTTCACAATCAGAGGTGCTATAGTGATTCCTTGCTCAGGTAAAATACCAAAACCTATCCCTACTCATGCAAAACGCACTCATCAATAAGATACGTTAGGGAGCTCTGAGTACACAAATTTAACACTTCCTTGTAGCAAAAACACACAAGTGAAAAAACATAGCATGATCGATAATAATGTAAATAAAAAAGTGTTGTGTAGAAAAGCTCCAAACATTGAAAAAACAATCGAAAAAATGTCATGATCTAATGTGTTTTGGTGGATGTTTAATGTGTCTTTTCACTACCCAAGGAATAACAAAACGAAATAGTTGAAGTCCAATCCAAATGCAAAAAAACATAAGTTTAGATCTCAATCGCTTGAATTCAGGTGTACATTTAAATACTTGCAGGATTAGGAGGGTACCCTTTTTGACACCTAACACGTCTGTTAGTGTTGGGCAACGCGCAGAACCAGGCTGAAAACAAAAAAATTGCACCGGCGAGGACTTCGGCAAGCCACCCCGAGATCCGGCTAAGGTCAAAGGCAATATTTGTACCTCTCGACAAGTAGGTGCAGAAACTAAGGAAGCACGTCACGGTGGTGTCGTGCGTTCCCCCCATCTTGGCCGGCTCCGACGAACTTCTCGATCCTCGTTGCCGGCTCCGTGCTCCTCCTCGTCTCTGACTACACCGCCACCCAACATCGCCGACGAGCACCGAAGGTGTGGTGCCTCTGCTTTCACACACACATACAAGGTGGAACAACAACAAGCGAGATGCTAGTCTCGGTCTTGCCGTCACGGGATAGGAAGGTGGTTGCCAAGTCTAGAGAAACCCTAGGAAGCAGCATTGGATTGTCTCTGTCCACCGCCACCCACCTTCGTTTATATATGCGAGTAGGTGAGGGCACATAACTCTTGTGGCCCTCGGTCTTAAACCCTAGCCCTAGTCAAAGTGGGTCCAACCCATTGACACATGTCCCTGTCCGAACAAGTCCAACTTTGTGGCACATGATAGTTGAATCAACATCCGCCTAGTCCCACTCTCTTAAGTATGTGATCCCGTAGTCTTACTATAAGCCGGACACAACTCAGTAATCATTTAGTAAAAGCCGTAGATTAGTGTCTTTCTGACTAGAGCTGATAGTCGGTAGCAGCCTCTAGCAAGACTTGCCAATTATCGGTTTAGGCAAGTGCCCTAAATGTGATGATCTGTCCGAGTCCCTTTGCCTCATGATATTGGTGATAAACCACAGGGGAGATTCTGTCATCCCAGTGCCGGTTCACTCTCTTCTCGTTGTCGTGGTGGTGTCACGGCAGATGCCATGGATAGGCTAAAGGTGGGGACTAAATGCACTAGGGGAATCCAGGGAGGGATAATGAGGTGATTCCTCACACAGAAGATTTATATATGATTCACTTCCAAGGTTACAAGTGCTCCTAGAGCTATATTGGCGAGAGGAGGAAGGAGGAACTCTCTTACTCTCACCCACAGTAGACCCGTACAAGACCTACCAGAGATCAACCCTTAGCACCTAAAACCAATCAGAATAGTGGAACCCCTTCTATAGAGGCCCTAGCCCTCCTTATATAGGTAGTAAGCCGACCGGGTTGCTTTCCCCCGCGTCACCCGTGCAGAGGCTACGTGAGCCTCTACGGCGTCTATGTCAGCCAACATGAGCGTCGTCACCTCTTGTCGGCCACGCCTCGGTGGTCCTGCCCCTGTTCGCTTCGCTCATGCAGTGCGTACCGGGGTTGCTTTTGACCAGAGAGATTCCTTCCTTCTCCTAGAAGCTAGATATGACCCGGATCATAGTTGGCCCGGCCACACCCGTTCCTGCATACAAGTTAAATTCTCCTATCCGACTTACTGCTTAAGTCGGTCGAGGCTCCGTTAGGTGGACATCCCCTAGTCCGGGTTACTGCGAGACTCGGCCTGCCTTGAGGTGACCTGGCCAGCGTCCGCTTTGGCCTTGCCGAACCTCGGCTAACTCGGCCTTTTATACCCCGGCGTGACCCTACCCGGGAGTATCCACCCAACATTAGTCCCCGAAGCTGGTGCGGTCTTAGCTGCCTTGGCCGCTAAGGCCACATCAGGTTCAATTTCACTGAGATTTGGACGTTATCTCCGAGTTACCTCCTTATCTCGGATTGTGTGGATTTACGTTCCCTTGGCACATTCCAAGTTTTCACTTGTTGGCCGGGTTACCACCTTCTTTCATACCTCATGGTTTTACTTTCCCTTGGCACATTCCAAGTTTTCACTTGCTGGCCGGGTTACCACGATCTCATCCGGGTGTTCTTTCCTTCTCTCGTACGCTAACCCACGTGGAGGCTAATCATTAGGTTGCCTCATTTTAAGGGCTAGCCACAGTAACCGCCGCAGTAATTGTCAGTTATCACTGCGCGCGGGTCACGTCACGCCTGCCTCCTCGTTTACCGCATCAATGCGTCACGTCGTGGGATCAGCTACACCCTGTGGCCTTCCGTGTGGCTCGCTGCTGATTGGTTGACGCGGGACATACACGGCCACACTGTGTGGCGTACCCGCATGACACGATCCCACTTCCCCCTCGAGGGAGTGGTTAAATAGGGGAGGGGCGCACCCCTTAGGTCTTTTCCTCCTTCCGTGCCCCTCTGCCTCTTACTCTTCTTCTCCTTCGTCTTCCCGCCGACAGCACCGCCGCCACTGCTCCTAAGTAGTAGCGCCACCGCCGCACTGCTTCCCCACGCCTCTGCATCACCGCCACCGCTACGCGCCTCCTCCGCCACGGGTCGTTGTCAATCTAGGCTGTTGCCCCCCACCGCCGCTAGCGCTAGTGAGGGCATCGAACACATGATGACAGAGGAGGAGCTCGCCGTCGCCGACCAAGAGATGGAGGAAGACATTGCCACAGCAGACCGTGGTGCGTGGGCC
The DNA here is from genome assembly GCA_910589775.1 of Avena eriantha. Lineage (NCBI taxonomy): Eukaryota > Viridiplantae > Streptophyta > Magnoliopsida > Poales > Poaceae > Avena > Avena eriantha. The sequence continues at coordinate 363,496,226 of OU342740.1, forward strand.
GGGTCCTGGGTCTGCCAAGACGACCTGGACTGGCTCTACCGCACCAGACGCATCCCCGCCGGCGTCACCGCGCACCTCGCCTCCGCCGAACTCGCCCCCTCACCCAATCCGGGTGACTTCGTCGTGTTCTTGTCCCACTTCCAGCGGGGGTTCGGTTTGCCGGTCAGCGACTTCTTCCATGACTGGTTAAGCACCTACGAACTCCAGTCGCACCACCTTCCTGCCAATGCAATTACTTCTCTTTCTGCTTTCGCCTCCATGATCGAAGGCTATGCCGGACTATGGCCCACGAAGGAGCTATGTATCCGGTTTTTCGGCCTTCGTCGTAATGTTATTCTGAACATTCAACTTGATCTGGAGGACAAGCAGCTCACTCAGTTCGGAGTTGCGTCCATCTCACCCCGGAGGCTATCCGTCTTCCCCCGAGTCACCGGGCTAGACTCCTGCAAAGGATGGGCCCAGACTTTCTTTTATGTCCAGAACGAGGGCACTGAAGACTTGATCCGGCTGCTCCCCTATGCTTCGGGCCCTCCTAACCCGGAGTTGTGGGACGTTGTCCCCAAGAAGCCCACGGCCTTGGCTAACTTAGTCAACAAAAGGTTCGTGGAGCTGAAGGGGCTCGGGTTGCGCAACGAGGATGCCATGATCACGTTCGTCCGCAACCGGATCTCCCCCCTCCAGAAGCGCACTCACAAGGTGTGCCACATGAGCTGGGGCCGCGACCCCAACCGGACCTCGTCCTTCGAGTTGAGCAACACGGAGATCTATCGCCTGGTCAAGGCCCTCTTCACCACCCACAAAGACTTCTCCTCTGAATGGACGTGGGGAATTGGGCACTTTTTCCACGATAGGCTTCCTCCCGTGGTAAGCCTCATGGCGCAAACTTTCTCCAGATTAAATCATATGTTGGTCATTGTTGTATTTTTAACTCTATTGTCTGTTCTTTTCCTCAGCTATTCCTTCAGCAAACCCTCGAGGATGGCACCGATCCAACCCTTAAGTGGGCGCCTAACCGGGAGACCTCGGACGAGGAAGAGCCGGATTAGGAGATGTTCCTCCCAATGCATGACGCTATGAAGCGACCCACCGGTAAACTCTCTTCTATTAGAGATTGGCCTGATGATGAAGATGACTCAGATGTGGAGGTGACGGAAGCTGTTGACGCTGTCCCCCTTTCTTATGCTTTTCCGGCATTAGCTAACCCCGGTGGGCAGATCCACGAGGACCCTCCCCTTGCTACGGGTGAACTTGTTCCGGTAGCGCCGAAGAAGAAGCGTGGAGCTGCATCAAGTTCCTCCTCTGGACCTTCTCAGCCCGCCAAAAGGCGAAAGAAGTCCGGAGACAAAACCGCCTCCAAGCCAGCAGGCAAGGCCCCAGCACGAAGGGCTCGGAAACCCAAGGAGCCCCTGACCTTGGATGCGTAAGCCTCTTTTCCCTCTGCAACTTACTCTTCCTTGCATTGTTTTAGTTTCTCTTTTGACATTATTTGATTCGGCAGGGCTGCGGTGGAGGTCCCCTAGAGTGGATCTAGCATCTCTTCGCCGCTCTGACTTAGCCCTTCTCCCCCTCGTGACGACGAGTCACGCCCACTGAGCCCTATTCCAGAGGGTTCTGCGGCTGCTCCGGGTTCTATTCCACCTCGTCAAGAGGGGGTAACCTTGGAGCGGGGGAGACCGGCCCAGCCGAGGCTACCTCAGCACCAGCACCAGCTCCAGCACCATCAACCACTCCAGGACCAGCACCAACTCCGGTACCAGCACCAACTCCGGCAGCAAGAGCACCAGCTCCAAGCTCCTCCGCCTCGTCCGAGTCTTCTCCGTCTCGGCGAGGAAGTACCCAGGCATCTCCTAAGGGGAAATCTGTTGCGACCACTTCTTCCTCCCAACAGCCCAAGGGAAAAAAGGCCCCTGACGCAACTAGGACAGCATCCGTCGAGGCTGGACAGCGTACCCTCGCATCCATGCTTCCCAAGAAACCTCCAGCCCTGAAGGACGTCCCTGCCGAGCCAGCTGATGCGCAACAACTTGTTCTGCACACCAGCCCGGCCCTTGCCCTGGTTGAGAGGAAAGAGGCGCATGCGAAGGGCTTGGTGGCACCCCATATGCCCACCGGTGAGCGATACCCTCCGAGCCTGATTGAGTTCGTCATGAATTGGAACAAGGCAGAGGTAGTCCAAGATGCTGATCTCCCGGAGAAGTTCGGTCTCGCCGAATTCTCCGCTCAAATGAACACCGCCTTTAAGGCGCTCAACATCGCGGGTCGGATGATGGAGGTACGTTACTCAGTTGTAGGTATTTAGTAATATAACCATTAGTCCCCGAGCCTCCGGGGGAGTAACTTGTTACTCGGCCAGATGCTCCTTAGAAAACTAATGTAGCTCCTTGATAACTTCAAATATGCACAGACCTAGAGCCGGGTTAAGTTCCACTTGGCCCGGATTTAGTACACTTCGAATATGCACACACCTAGAGCCGGGTTAAGTTCCACTTGGCCCGGATTCAGTACACTTCGAATATGCACACACCTAGAGCCGGGTTAAGTTCCACTTGGCCCGGATTTAGTACACTTCGAACATGCACACACCTAGAGCCGGGTTAAGTTCCACTTAGCCCGGATTTAGTACACTTCGAATATGCACACACCTAGAGCCGGGTTAAGTTCCACTTTGCCCGGATTTTGTACACTTCGAATATGCACAAGGCTAAGTTATATCTTTGTACCCTTTGCAGGTGACCACCAACCGTCGTAGCGTTGAGTTTCAGTGTCTCCTTGATACCCATAAGACGCTGCGCGCCAAGCATAATGCACTTCTCGCTGAACACGAGAAAAGGGGTAAGTTTCTTCCTTGGCACTTCTCTGTTTTCTTCATTTTCCTTTGCCGAACTAACCTATCATTCGGTTTCAGCAGCTGGGGTGGAGGCTGAGAACAAGCTTATGAGGAAGAACTTGGATCAGATCAAGGGTAAGTTACTTTTGTCCGTCCTTGCTATGCTTTCCATCTCCTTTTCTCCTTGGCTCGGCGAACATTCATACCTCGGCTCTGCCAGGTCAATACACTATTTCAGCATCTCTTGAAGATACTGTGCCCATGCCTGATATGATGCTGCATTTTCTCGAACAAGCAGGACAGCATCAAGCCGAGCTCAAAAAGAAAAACGATGAGCTCGCCCTCCTCCGGACCAAGGATGATGAGATCGCTAGGCTCAAGGCCGAGATGGAGAAAATGAAAGCACAGCACCAGTCCGAGCTCCAAAAGGTTGGCCAGGATTACACAGAAGAGCGCGAGCGCCTCAATCTCCAGATCGCCAAGGACCAGGATCTACTCAAGGAGGCCGACACTGAGCTTAAGTCGGCGAATGCTGAACTTGTGCAGCTTCGCAAAAGACGTGATGACTGTACCAGGGAGTTGACTCGGATCCTCAGCCATATATCACGTAATCTCCTTTCCCTTATCCGACATATTTCTCCAGGTTACTTCACATGTCTTTTCTCTTACTTGTTTCTCTTGTCTTGTTTTCAAGCAAATTTCCTGAGGGCACTGCCATCGCGAGCGCTGCACTTGCAGATTTCCGCCGAGAGAGGGGTACTCCCGCTGGTCCTGGCGGTGAGGAGATTCCTTATGACATGGAGGACCTGTTGGTCAGCCTGTCATCTCGCGTGGAACTCATCAAGAACTATGGCAGAGATATCCTCGATGTTGTAGTCCGAATCTTCAACACGTTCTGGCCTGGAGAAGACTCTCCGGAGACTACCACAATTCTTGTTGAGAAGTTAATGGAAATCGAGGCCCAGCTCGACCTCTGGAGGGAGTCCGCTGGACGTGCTACAGCTGATACCGTTCTTCACCACATACTCACGTGGTACGAGAAGATCGATCTCAACCGCCTGACGCGCCTGCGCACCGGGTCTAAATGGACCAATGACCCGGAGTGGGTAGCTCGGCGCCAGGCTTGCGCCCATAGCCTCATCGAATATGCTCCCATTCATGAATGGACTGAGGGACCGAGCTTCCTACAAGCCGCTGGTGACGAAGAGGTTGAGAACGTTGAAGATGGCTCGGACGAGGATGGAGGGGACGATGCCTCGGATATCGAAGACGGTGAAGATGATTCTGAACTTCCTCCTCCAGCTGCTCCTTGAGTGAAAACACTTGAAAACTTATCAGATCCCCAGTATGCCGGGTGGAATTGTATCAGGTACGCATGTATTATTTTGGTACTAAGTTTCTTATGCCGGATTAGCTTGGGCGTAGTCCCCGAGTTTCATTTTCTTGTTCGTCCAATCTTTTGGCTCGGTTCGTGTCTACCTTGATTCGGTTTTACAACTTACGAATCCGAGCTTCAAAAATTCTTTTAACAATACTTGGAAACTTTAGGCTTAGCTCAAAATAATTCAAAATAGTAATTTGAATATAAATACAAGGTTAGTCCGGAAAACAAACGTCGGCTCGATTAAGTTCTTTTCCTTAGTCGTTTTTCATGTGCCAGGCAGTTCCAAACTTGTTCTCTTGCTTGCCATGAAGCCAATTCTTGTTGGACAGCAGCAAGTCGAAGAGTTGGGTTTTTGCTGCCCACACACTACTAAACCGAGTTAAGTAGAACAACTTACTCCAGCTGACATATAAATAATGAAAGATAACAAAAATTATTAAGGCAGTCCCCGAGTTACTGCTCGAGGTGCCAACATTTCATTGATAGGCTCATTGCCGGCATACATACCGACATCTGAGAAGAATCAGCTACATACACTTCTTAGCTAAGTGTAGAAGGGACGAAGTAGAGCTACATTCCATGGACGCTTAGATTCCTCGCCGGACCTGTCCGCCTTGTTCTTTTCCTGTGGCTTTGCATCTATAAGATAATAAGAATCATTGTGCAATGCTTTGCTCACAATGAATGGCCCTTCCCATGGGGGGGATAATTTATGTTCGCCAGCAGTACGTTGTACCAACCGGAGCACCAGATCGCCTTCCCGAAAGACTTAGGGGCTTACTTTCCAGATATGATAGCGTCAGAGATTTTGCTAATATATGGCGGATCTGGACAATGCCAGTTCTCTCGCTTCTTCCAGCAGATCAACATCATTTTGCCGGGATTCTTGCACTTCGGCTTCTGTGTATTGGGTGACCCTAGGCGAATCATGCTCTATGTTAGCTGGTAATACAGCTTCTGCCCCATATACCAGAAAAAACGGCGTATAGCCTGTTGATCGATTCGGAGTTGTTCTTAAACTCCACAGTACCGCTGGTAGTTCTTCTATCCAGCACCCCGCTGATCTTTGCAGCGGCTCAATGAGCCGGGGTTTTATCTTGGATAATACTAATCAGTTGGATCTTTCCACTTGTCCGTTCGATGTGGGGTGGGCTACCGAGGCTATGTCCAGCCGAATCTTCTTATCCCGGCAGAAACGCGCAAACGCTCCTTCAGCAAAATTTGTGCCATTATCAGTTATGATACTGTGAGGGTAACCGTATCTCAAGATGATGTCTTTGAGAAATGTTACGGCCGTAGCTCCATCACATTTTCTTATAGGCTTCACTTCAATCCATTTTGTAAATTTGTCCACCATGACCAAAATGTGAGTCATATTCCCCCTTGCTACTTTAAACGGGCCAACCATATCCAAGCACCATTCGGCAAATGGCCATGTAATTTGTATGGTCTTGAGCTCCGACATTGAATATGTGTCTTGGTAGCATAACTTTGACAACCATTGCATTTTCTCACCAGATCGTCTGCTTGTTCTAAGGCACTTGGCCAGTAGAATCCATGTCGGAAGGCCTTTGCCACCAAGGCTCGGGACGAGGCATGGTGCCCGCACTCCCCTTGATGTATATCTCGGAGGATGTCAAGCCCTTCTTCCGGGTCAACGCATCGCTGGAGGACATTGGTCACACTCCTTTTGTATAACTCGGAATTGATGATCGTGTATGCCTTAGATCTCCTCTGTGTTTGCCTGGATAGTACCTCCTCAGTGGGCAAAGTTCCATCTTTCAGGAATTGAAATATAGGTAGTGCCCAAGCTGGTATTGCTCGCACGGGGAACACATCCTCATCAATTTCCATCTGATCCACCGGCATAACTTCGACGGGATCACGCTGAGCAGTCCCTGGGTCTTGCGAAGCAGTCCCTGGTTCGCTGAGGCAGTCCCCGGGTTTGCCGAGGTAGTCCCCAGGTTTCACGCACCACCTCCCATGTCAATGTCCATGGGCACAGCTCCGGATTCTGTATCTTCCGGGACGTAAATTGAGTCGGTTTCTGGGGACGGCCTAATAGATGGTTTTCTGAGGTGCTCTAATGCTACACCCGGTGGAATTGCTTTTCAGGTTGACCCGAGCTTCGACAATATGTCGGCAGCCTCATTTTCCACCCGGGGTACATGATGAAACTCGCATCCCTCAAAGTAACCAGATATCTTCTGCACATGAAATCTGTATAGAGCCATGTTTGGATCAAGGGTGTCCCATAGTCCCGACACTTGCTGTACTACCAAATCCGAGTCGCCAAAGCACAGGATCCGACGTATCCCAATCTCTTTTGCCACTTTGAGCCCATGCACAAGTGCTTCATATTCAACGACATTGTTTGATGCCACGAAATGGATCTGCAACACGTATTTCAGCTGGTCCTTCTTTGGCGAGGTAAGTATGACTCCGGCGCCTAGCCCGGTTTTTGTTTTTGACCCGTCAAAGTGCATTCTCCAATAGTTCGGATCTGGTAGCGGCGGTTGGTATTGCACCTCGGCCTAGTCCACAAAAAAGTCCGCCACAGCCTGAGACTTGATTGCCTCTCTTCTGTCATATTGTGGCGCATAAGGAGCTAGTTCAATTGCCCATTTTGCAATTCTGCCACTCGCATCCTTGTTACTCATTATCTCGGATATAGGAGCCTCACATATTACCCTGATGGGATGCTCCTCAAAGTAATGCTTCAGCTTCTTAGCTACCATGTACACACCATACGCCACCTTCTGATAGTGTGGGTAGTTCTGCTTTGAGGCAGATAATACCTCGCTCAGGTAATACACTGGCCTTTGCACCGACTTACCTTCCTCGTCGCGCTCCACCACTATCACTGCACTTACAACTCGGTTGGTTGCGGCTATATAGAGCAACATTGGCTCCTTTGATAGTGGAGAGGCTAACACTGGTGCAGTGGCTAACATCTTCTTCAAGTGGGCAAAGGCTTCATTGGCTCGCGGCGTCCAAACGAACTTATCCGACTTTTTCATGAGTTGGTAAAGAGGCAATGCCTTTTCTCCCAACCGACATACAAACCGACTTAACGATGCTAGGCAGCCCGTGAACTTCTGGACATCGTTAAGACACTTCGGTAGTTCCATTCGTTCAATGGCCCGGATTTTAGTTGGATTAACTTCGATACCTCGGCTGGAGACATGAAATCCGAGTAACTTTCCAGCCGGGACACCGAAGGTACATTTTTCCGGTTAAGCTTCATCCGGAACCTTCTTAGGTTCGCGAATGTCTGCCTGATATCGTCAAGGAGCGTTTTGCTTTCCTTGGTCTTGATAACCACATCATCCACATACACTTGTACATTTTGACCAATTTGGTCATGCAAACATTTTTGCATACATCTTTGGTATGTTGCCCCTGCATTACGTAAGCCAAACTACATGGTGCGATAGCAATAAGCCCCATACGGGGTGATAAATGCAGTCTTTATTTGATCATCCGGATTCAGAGGTATCTGGTGGAAACCAGAATATGCATCAATGAATGACAACAATTCACATCCAGCAGTTGAGTCTATGACCTGATCTATCCTTGGCAGCGGAAATGGATCTTTTGGACACGCCTTGTTCAGGTTCGTGTAGCCGATACACATACGCCAAACCACCGCCACATTCGGATCGTCCTTCTTCTTCTCCACCAGCATCGGATTAGACAGCCAATACGGGTAAAGAACTTCCATGATAAATCCTGTAGCTAGTAACCGAGCTATTTCATCTCCAATGACCTTTCTCCTATCCTCGGCAAAGTGGCGGAGAGGTTCCTTCACCGGCTTTGCTCTGGGTCTGACGTTTAAAGAGTGCTCGGCCAACTCCCTCGGAACACATTGCAAGTCCTGTGTGGACCAAGCAAAAATATCCCGATTCTCACGGAGGAAGTTGACGAGCGCGCTTTCCTATTTGTCACCTAACCTGACACCAATTGTTAGAGTGCGCTCTGGGAACATATCATCAACAGGAACTTTCTTGGTATCTTTTGTGGCTTGGAATGAGACACTTCCATGCGGGTTGCTCAGCGCCGGCATATACTGCTGCGCGGACTGAGCCAATGCCGCCACCTCTTGGATTTTCCTTTTCTCTTGCGCAATCACGAGTGACTCGGCCAGGTTAGACCTGGCCAATGCACACTCAATGGAACGTCGGAAATCCCCAGCAATGGTAATCACTCCGTTTGGCCCGGGCAACTTCATCTTCAAGTAATTGATGTGACAACTTGCCATGAACTTGTTCAGTGCTGGCCTTCCGAGTAACGGATGATACGCACTTTCCAAGTTCACCACTTCGAATTCCAAATTTTCAGTTCGGCAGTTATCTCTCGTGCCGAACAATACGTCAACCCGGACCTTGCCTATGGGCTCACAAGAAATGTCGGGCACAAAACCATGGAAAGTTGTCCTTGTAGCTTGGAGCATGTTCTCCGAGATACCTAACTTGCGCATTGTATCCGCATACATGATGTTAATGCTACTGCCATTGTCAATCAGTACCTTGGAGAACCTTACATTGATGTTTGGCCCAATGAATGTCGGATCCAGAACCAACGCATACGAACCAGGACTTGGCATAAGCTTGGGATGATCTTTGATATTCCAGGTAATTTCCTGATCTGACCAATGCATATACCTCGTCACTGCGGGCATTACCGCATTCACCTCCATATGTCGACGTTGCAAGCTTTTTCTATCTGTTTTCTCAGTGGTGAACACACAGTAACTTTGATGATGCTCTCTGTACTCATTTCTGCCTTCATTTCCGGGGTACCTCTGATCCGGTTGATGCTGGTTTTCCACTTGATGCACTGCATCCCTTCTCTCATGGTTATCATACCTCGGCGGAGGGGGAGGCAACATTAACTGTTGCGTGTTTGCTCCGGAGAGCAATTGCTGCCGGGTAACTCCTGCCGAGGTTGATCATTCCGGGGTGCCTGAGCATTCCCCGAACCACCTTGCTCTATTTTGCGCATCCACTCACACTGCCTTATTGTATGACCCGCTGGGTTACTCGGATTTGGCATGTGAAATTTACACGGCTGATCCAACATTGACTCATAAGTATACCTCGGACGGTCCTTCTTTTCTTGCCACTGTTTCTTTTGCTCTGGCGTCCAAGTTTTCTTGCCATCGTTTCTCGGAGTCCATTGCCCTCCAGTTTTCTGACGTTGATTGCCCCCTGCCCCGGGCTGAGCTTGATTCACAGCTGCAACTTGTTGCGAATTGTACCAGTGATCCGGTCTGTCATCTCTTCTTTTACCTCTGTAATCATTCCTCCGGGATGATCCTGCTCCATCTCTCTGGTAGTATTCATCATTTGACTCGTTTGACATGAGCCTAGGTTGAGTCGGATCACCCAGAGCATACGAATCAGTGATCCGGATCATCTCTGCCAGTGTAGTTGGCATTTTCCTTTGCAACTTTTGCCACAGCTCGCTTGCATATCTGCATCCTTGCGCAAACCACGCTATGGCATGTGATTCTATCACGCCCTCACATGAGTTTCTCACGGTGCACCATCGGGTTAAGAACTCTCGGTCCATCTCGTTGGTCTTTGCTTACACATGGCTAGGGTCTGTGGCCTATTTGGCCTCTGATACGTACTTGACAAATTGCTGATAAACATTTCCTCAAAATCGATCCAGCAGTTAATGCTTCCGGGCAGCAAATTGTTTAGCCATACCCTTGCTGGCCCCTCCAACATCTGGGGTACGTATCTAACAGCCCATCTCAAGTTGCCTGTGGTGATTTTCACAGCTGTAGCATAGTTTATCAACCAATTCTCCGGCTTTGTACTACCGTCATATGTCTTAGTACCTCTGGGTAACTGGAAGTTAGGCACCAGAGGCTCCTTCATGATCCGGGGCCCAAAACATGCAGGACCCGGAGGACCTTGACACTCAATCTGTTCCGACCTATACAGTCAATCTAGTTTTAGCCTAGCATCATCCGGCATCAAATCTCTGCTTCCCAATCTCGACCCTATCACATGATAGTCCGGCCTTGGGTATCCCGCATTCACCATTTCCGAATCTCCATCATTATACCGGTCCTGCTCTCTTGGAGCGCCTCTCTGTTGCATACCCCGGCCGGCACTTTGCTCTTGCCTTGGTATATTCCACTGTTGCGGTTGTCCTGCCGAGTTACGCTGTCCGGCATTGCCATTTACAGCGTTTCCTTGACCGGCATTGCCTTGGTCGCGATTACCTCGGCCAGCTTCACCTTGGCTCACACTTCGTCGATCATCATTTCTCTGTACTTCTTTTCCTTTCCTTGCCCTCGTTGGGTCATACGGACGATCTGTTTGTTTCTTCTAGCCGAGGTTACTACCTCTTCTCTCCTAGGGCCACCATGAGGAGATGATGCGGCTCCAGCGGATTTCTCCGGGTTACCCACCACCGAATGAATGATCTTGGGGGCCCCAGCTCTCTCTGGGTTTGCCCTGAGCAGTTCCTCATTTTGTCTGTTCGCGATCCGAACCAACTCATTGACCCTTTCTTGCTGCCTCTGACGGGCTTCACCCGTAAGACCCTCTAGCTTAGATGCTGCTGCATCTGCTGCTCTGAGGTTCTTAGCCGGGGTACTGTACCTCGGCAGCCCCACGGACAAACAGTTTTCTGACTCCTCAATCCTAGTATCACCCTCTTTGTTCATTTCACTCATGAGATTTCTCCCCTTTACTTATACAGCATCAACTTTGTTTGCCTTTGCATACTCACGCAGCGTCATGTTCAAGGACTGCTAAGCCGCAGCTATCTTTTTCGCACCCTCTAGAATTTTTTGCCTAGTCTCCTCTAGCTCGGCCTGTGCCTGAGCCAGATCTACTACTGCTGCTACAGGGTTTGCCAAGCTATCCATCGCTTCCCGCAACACATTCTCTGGCCTCTCTAGCGGAGGACCTCTACCTTTCCTTGGTGCCTTGGGTGTTACCTCCGGATCTGGTGCCGGATCCTTGCTTGTGCCAGCGCCAGGCGCAGTCATCATCACCTCAGCACAGTCCGGGGAGCGAGTGATACGCGCCCCGTGAGCCACGCTAAGGGGAGGCTCGCCCGCCTTGACGACGTGCGGCGGATGAACGCAGGATACAGCCACAACGACGTAGACCTTGTGCGCGCCGAGCTTGACGAAGAGGCCGTTGCGCGGTAGAGGACGTGTGCCGAAGCAGCCAGCGTTGTCGCTGACGAAATCTAGTGCTCCAAAGCGCTGGACGAGCCCGGAGACGGTGCGTTCGCCGGTGCCGATGAGGTTTCCCGTCCGGATCTTCACCCCTGCTAGCGCCGCTAGCCCCACGGTGGGCGCCAACTGTCGTGGTGGTGTCACGGCAGATGCCATGGATATGCTAAAGGTGGGGACTAAATGCACGAGGGGAATCTAGGGAGGGATAATGAGGTGATTCCTCACATAGAAGATTTATATATGATTCACTTCCAAGGTTACAAGTGCTCCTAGAGCTGTATTGGCGAGAGGAGGAAGGAGGAACTCTCTTACTCTCACCCACAGTAGACCCATACAAGACCTACCAGAGATCAACCCTTAGCACCTAAAACCAATCAGAATAGTGGAACCCCTTCTATAGAGGCCCTAGCCCTCCTTATATAGGGGGGCTAGGTCTCTACTTAGGGCATACGTGGAGGCATATTCCAGGGAATATGCCTCCTCCCAAAATAGTAAGCCGACCGGGTTGCTTTCCCCCGCGTCACCCATGCAGAGCTCTATGGCGCCTGCGTCAGCCGAAACGAGCGTCGTCACCTCTTGTCGGCCACGCCTCGGTGGTCCTGCCCCTGTTCGCTTCGCTCATGCAGTGCGTACCGGGGTTGCTTTTGACCAGCGAGATTCCTTCCTTCTCTTAGAAGCTAGATATGACCCGGATCATAGTTGACCCGGCCACACCCGTTCCTGCATACACGTTAAATTATCCTATCCGACTTACCGCTTAAGTCAGTCGAGGCTCCGTTAGGTGGACATCCCCTGGTTCGGGTTACTCCGAGACTCGGCCTGCCTTGAGGTGACCCAGCCAGCATCCGCTTTGGCCTTGCCGAACCTTGGCTAACTCTGCCTTTTATACCGCGACGTGACCCTACCCGGGAGTATCCCCCCCAACACTCGTTGCAGTGATAACTGATTCCCTCTGGCTTCCCTAAGTCAGACTACCTCGATCAACACTTGATCGAGTAGCGCATGGCCTTGCTTCTGAATCATATCACACGAGAGGGCCCAGGGAACATATCTCCGAGATGGAGGGGAAATTTTCATCTTGGCTGATCCACGTCATGCAGCTTGCTTCAAAGTCGGCCCAAGACCTCCCAATTACAGTGAGCATTAGATGGAGTCAAAGCCGGCTTTTCCACAACTCGGATCGTGTGATCCCCTCAGGTCTAAGGATTCCATTGTGCTAGTCGGAGCATATGACGGTGTGCTCACGTCCTACTAACCTTTGGATTGGTCCAGCTATCGTACATCTTCCGACTAGCCAACGCAAGGCGGACAACATATCCATGCTCATGACATGTGAAACATTGTCATCTTCCGACTTACAAATTAGTCTCGGGAGTGGGTTTCCCTCCCAACCTAAAATGACTAAGGACAAAATTTCTAGGGTTGGATATGAATATGTGGTTCCACACCTGCAACAATTGCGGTGATACATACAGCTAGCTCTAAGACGAATTCCGGGTTACAAATACAAGGTGGAATGTGAGCCTCTAGGGCATCATTCCTAACAGTCTCCCACTTGCACTAGAGTCGAACACTCAGGCATCTCTAGGCCTTAGGCATCTCATGCACATCGCTCTTACGTGCGCCTCAAACTTAGGTTGTGGAAGCAGCTTGGTCAACGGGTCTGCAATATTTGCATACTTGTGTACCTTGCATAGCTTAATTTCTTCGCGATCGACGAACTGCCGAATCAGGTGACATTTCCTGAGTATGTGTTTGTTCTTCTCGTGTGCCCGTGGTTCCTTAGCTTGTGCAATAGCACCAGTATTGTCACAGTACACGTCTAACGGACTGGACGAACCCAGAACAACACCGAGTTCAATCAGAAAATTTTAGATCCAAACCCCTTCTTTTGCCGCCTATGAGGCAGCAACATACTCAACTTCCGTAGTAGAATCGGCCACTGATTCTTGTTTGGAACTCTTCCAGCTCACTGCACCTCCATTTACCATGAACACATTGCCAGATTGCGAGCGCGAGTCATCCAGGTCGGTATGAAAGCTAGCATTAGTGTAACCCTTTATGCCTAGCTCTTTCTCACCACCATATACTAGGAACTCATCTTGAATACATCCTAAGTACTTAAAGATATACTTTATTGCTGTCTAGTGGCCTTCGCCAGGATCTGACTAATATCTGCTCATTACACTTAGAGCATAGGAAATATCTGTCCTCGTACATGTCATCGCATACATGATCGATCTTATTGCCAAAGCATAAGGGATCATCTCCATCCGACTTTGCTCATCAGCCGATGCTGGGCATTGAGTTTTACTGAGTCGGATCGCCAAATCCATATTGAACTTCTTAAATATCTTATCCAGATATGTACTCTGACTCAAACCTATGAGTTTCTAGGATCTATCTCTATAGACCTTAACTCTGGTATATAAATGCTGCCTCACCCAAGTCCTTCATTTGGAAACACCTTTCCAAAGAATCCTTGGTTTCTCGCAACATTGGAACGTTGTTTCCGACTATCAATATTTCATCTACATACAGTACCAGAAAAACAGCTGAGATTTCACTAAACTTCCTGTATACACAATAATCTTATTCGCTTTTGATGAAGCCAAACGATTAGACCACTTCATCAAAATGAATGTTCCAACTCTGACTTGCTCACTTCAATCCATAAATGGATTTGCGAACCTTGCAAACTTTGTTAGGACTAGTCAGATCGATAAAACCCTCGGGCTGTATCATATACACGTCCTCGGTTAAATTCCCGTTAAGGAAGGCCATTTTGACATCGATCTGCCATATCTCCCAATCAAAATATGCAGCTAGTGCTAACATGATCCTTACTGACTTAAGCATCGCTACTGGCGAGAAAGTCTTGCCGTAGTCAACTCCTTGAACTTGTCGGAACCCTTTCGTGACAAGCTGTGCTTTATAGACAAAAATATTTCCGTCTTGGTAAGTTTCCTCTTAAAGACCCATTTGGTCTCGATAGATCTTGCACCATCTAACAGATCAACCAAGTTCCAAACTTGATTGTCATCCATGGACATTAACTCGGATCTCATGGCTCTAAGCCATGACTGGGAATTAGTACTTCCCATCGCATCCTGATAGGTAGTCGGCTCATTGCCGTTAAGCATAAGTACGTCTCCACGTAGTCTTGCTGATCTTCATGGCTCCGGTGCCTTTGCTGGCTTAGGCACAACGTCCGGCTCAACCTCCAAGGTTGCTGACTTATCCTGAGTCGGTGAATCCCGAATTTCTTCGAGGTGCACCCTATTCCCACAATCTTTCCGACTTAGAAACTCTTTCTCCAGAAAAACCCTGTTTCAAGCGAAAAGCACTTTGCCCTCTTCCCTTTTGTAGAAATAGTAACCCAAAGTTTCTTTAGGGTAGCCTACGAAAACTGAAGGGTTCCACAACAGGAAACAAAAAATTCCTACGTTGGAACTCTAATACGCCCAAGATCTATCTATGTAGTAATGTGGTAACGACCGAACCATATAGAATACATACCCATGTAGACTGTACGTGGTTAAAGTTCCAAGGGGAACGTGGTTGAAGTAGTCGAACTCGTAGCCGACCTCAAGGTCCCAAAGCTCCTTGCAGGTCACCCCTTGCTCCTTCTTCATCGTGCAGCAGCTCCGGCTCACGACATCCAAGGTACCTCAAGTGAGGACCCTCGTGGTTTCATACACATATGGTATACGACGACGACCTTCGGCTCCTTGATCCCTGCCGAGAGTGCAGAAGTAGATCTCCGGCTTGGAATCCCTACAGCGCAACAACGTGCTGTAGGTGCGGTGTCTCTTGCTCAGATAGTCCTTACTTGGGACCATGCCCACGAGATGGGAGAGAGAGAGGGAAGGAGAAAGTCAACCAAAGGACTTCTCCATATATTGGTGTGTCTATTCCCACCCATGGGCACCCCTTTATATAGGAGGGGTGTGCCCTCCCCTTTTGGTTTCCCATGTGGGACTAAACAAGGGATAGAGG
Source organism: Avena eriantha (assembly GCA_910589775.1). Taxonomy (NCBI): domain Eukaryota; kingdom Viridiplantae; phylum Streptophyta; class Magnoliopsida; order Poales; family Poaceae; genus Avena; species Avena eriantha. The sequence continues at coordinate 363,511,643 of OU342740.1, forward strand.
GGAGGCGCATGGGCCACATGGGCTAGTCGACCAGAGGTGGGCCCCACCCCGCGCACAACCCCAGGCTGGCCGGGTGGTCCCCCTGGAGGCGCCTGGGCCTTGGCCCTTCCCTCCTTTGGTTTTTCCCTCATGGGCCCTTTTTCCCTAGGAAGTTTGGCCCATTAGTGGAATACCCCTTCAAATTAGATTTTAGTATTATATTTAATATTAATTACATTAATTAATATGTAAATACATATTACAAAATCCGATTTGAACCGAAACACCTTTTGGTTCCCTTTCGATTTCCCCTGAACGACTTCAGATATTTCCCAGAACGATTCCAGTTCTCTCATGGAACTTTTCCGGTTTCCTTCTCTCTTTCATATAGTGATTCCAACTTACAAAGGATCTCTAGATCATCGTACCCTTAAGTGTATTTACCCACGGCTCGGGAATGGCACATACATGATCTCCATCAATGATCAATAGCGGGACTAAGATCCCATAATGACCCCTGTGCATTCCATGATGATAATGTCATTTCAACCGTAAACAGTCGTTTCCCATTCCCTTTGCCACTTGATACCTAGTTCACCCGAGATTTGATCTACGGTATCTCCATACCTTTGTTCGATCTCGTTACCGATGAACTTATTTTCTCGTTTCTGTGTCGTTGCATTCTGTGACCCAGTCACACACTTGCAAGCTTCAGTAATGCAACGTCACCAAGATGGCCACATATATATCTATTCGTTACATGGATTGTAAAATCATGGTCTTGATATGTACTCCTCTATGCGCTCCTTTGGGAAACCTGAGTAGCACCTTTTTGATCACCTAGTCATGGTGTCATACTTGATAACCATCTAAGCTCTCTCCAGAATGGTGATTTGCATTATCTCACAGTCTAAGGATCAGGTTGCAAGGTTTCCTTAGTTTCTCATTAATGGTGAACTTTGTAACTAGATCTCATTAAGATACAACTGGTTGGGTTGTTTTTCTATCACATCATTCAACTAATGACGTGGCCTCATTGTTAATTGGCATAAATGCCCATGATCTCGAAACCCTAGATCATCCTCATGAACAATGAACTAGTTCGCTAGAGGTAACTAGCGACTTGGTTTGTTTATATACCACATGTGTATTAATGTTTCGTATTAATACAGTTATAGCATAGTATGAAACTATTACGAACTAATTGAGATATGACAATAAAAACCTATTTATTATTTGCCTCTAGGGCATATCTCCTTCAGTCTCCCACTTGCACTAGAGTACAAATAATCTAGCTTGCATTTTACTCATCATGAACCATATCACATATGCGTTTATTGATTATGCATGCTTATGGAAAACGTCATGTCCATGTTCTGTTTTACCAGATCATTATGTCTTTGCAAATCGTTAATGTCTTCCTAACTTTGACATTCATACCATTATCTCATAATGGGTTGAGGTATTCGTTTGGCGACAAAGTGAGACTTTGTTTCTAGTGTTTATAATGACGGTCGTTTTCACTGTTGTCATCTAAACTTCGAAACACACTTTGCAATCCTTTGTGTATATACGGCAGCTATGGCAGCAGAACAAGGCCGGTATCCAGGAGCCTACGGTGTCTTTAGATCAACCTCGAGGGCTTTCTCATGGGCACTGTGCCCTGGGACACATCATTCTATGTTAAAAGCGAACTAGCCCCGCCATAACAATATACATCACATCATATGGAGCCTTTATACTTCTATATCTATGTAGATCCTAGTGCATGAAATGCAACTATGCCACTTACTTTGCTTCTTGCCATTTAAGTACAAACTTATTTCTGGTTCAATGATTAACTCAAGAATCACTTCAAGACATGTTCTCACAGCTAAGAGCTTGTCCTTCCAACCAGAACTTGGGGTCACATTACGTCGAGTATGCAATATGGTTGTATGGAAGAACCTATGACCGAGGCATAGGAGATGCAACACATTTCTTTCTTCCTTTTTTAACCATCGTTGTAATACTAATACAATGCTTCATATAGTAAGAACAACTTTCTTACCTTGTTCCATTCTGAACTTCTTCAGAATCTTGCTTAGGACATTCTGAACATCTTCAGAATCAAGTCCAAGAAGCATTCGACATTTGATTTTTATTAAACTTACCAATCTATCTCGATAGATCTCATTGTCTAATAACTTTCAACTTCATCCTTATTTATGTACTTAAATGCTATTAACACTAATCACATCATTCACATATGTCGTCCACATATCCCAGAAGGATTTCACGCTCCCACTCAAATATGGCATCCATATTGGAGATCTAGGGATTTCACTTAGCTCCCACTCAAAATATGTCTGATACATATTATGATTTAGCCAAGCTACTTAGATCCCACTCAAAATATGTCTCTTACATATTAAGATTTGGCCAAGCTAATTAGCTCCCACTCAAATGCAGGTCCTCTCGATAATCTTGGACATTCCAAAATTCTTTGATCATCATCAAATTGAGAATTCCAGCTACGAGACTTCAATATCCATATATTTCTAGTGTAAATCCAATAGACTCAAGCATCGCTACATTTGTAGTCAACTCCTTGAATTTGTCCATACATTCTGACAAATCGAGATTTACGTCTCCATTAAGTTTCATTTCCATCTTATGACTTTGAAGTCATTCAGAAATATCAAGTAAACTTCTTTACTTAATAATATCAAGTAACATATTAATTCGCAATCTTAAATGTAACTTAATATAGGATTTTATGACTCCTGGTCATTTCTCGCACTTAGGACCATCACGCTTCTTTGTAATTCGTAGGTATGTCTTGTTCATGAACATGACAAGTGAATCAACAATATATTTACACGAACTTGCAGACTATATATTGTTGAATCCTACTTTCTTTATTCACTAAAACTTTATGATTGTTTTCAATAGCTTCTCCTCTATTTGAAGAGTTGGTTTCACAAAAAAAAATCTGCTGCGCCACTCAATAATTTGGAGGTAAGGTCAAATACCTTTGTTTTTTGATCTTTTACTTTCTTTCACCTGTATCTTCATGAAGACACGTCAACTGTGCACAATATCAGGTTTGCCCCTTGTGGAAGATGCATTCAGAGCTTCCTAAGAACGCTGTACAAAGACTTGTTTATTCACCACGATTTCAACTTATCAAAATCTCCAGAAACTCGAACATGCCATAACACTTATGGTGTTGTTTCCACGAATCTTTAGATGTTCCTTTGTATTTCAAATGAGTGTTTGCTCATTTCGATCTCTAACTCTAAATGATAACTATAACCCTGATAAGAGATAATATAATACCATATGTATCTTAATACATAATGTTTTTGATGTTTAGACATTTCAATACACTTTGAAATTTGTCCAATTATCATAATTTGTGAAACATCTTTCACATGTCCTTTATGCTAAAATTAAAATAAATACTTTAGTCATGTCGATCAAATCGAAGAGACTTTTGTATTCTTGTTAATTCAATATCCTCCTTCACTTTGAAATCATTTGAACAATTCAAAATAGTTTCAAACTTATGTTTCATTAAGTAAATACTCATATTCACTTAAATCCACAATGAAGTGTGAAATAATGATTTCCACTATTTGTTGAAAATACGATACATCACTATGTATCAGATTCAACATTAAGTATGAATAATGATTTCCACTATCTTATTGAAAATATGATACATCGTTATGTATAAAGTTCAACTTTTCTTCGCATATCACCGTTTTACCAAAATGCAGAGTTTTAGTCATTCTGCCCAACGAGGCATGGTTTTGCAAAGTCTCTAGATTAAGAATCTAGGACCCCGATCTTCATGAAGAACACGCAATAACCAAAAATGACTTAAACTATAGTGTCATGTCATTACTTAACCTTGGATATATTTTAGCATTCTAACCTTTATAAATGTTTAAACTATTATCATTATCATAGTGTTGAGAGTAACTCATTTATAATCGTAATGTGACCATAACGGTATTGTTCATAACAATAGTACAACTATCTTGTAACTAGGTCATATGAACAATCGTCTTGCCAAAATCTAGACACACAAACAAGGATTACAAATTATATTCAAGTCCACTAATCCAAATGATAAACCTTTGAGGAAAGGGGTGATGTCGGCCATCACCTGTTTTGCTTGCCATCATCAAGCCACATTTCCTCAATTCCAGCAATTCTCAAGCAGACCATCATGTTTTCACAAAACGGGACAAGTATCCAATACTTATATAAACTGCAACGAGTTTTGCAAGAATTACATTTATAACTTTGTATATCTAACATATATCCTTTTTCATTCATGACCTCCATTGCAATCAAGCCCTTCTGAGAGTTCATAACTCTAATGCAAGATTGCTAAGTGTTTCTCCAAATATTCTCTTTTTCATCCATCATGGAAGAAAACTCATCCAGTGGCTCATACTTTATGTGCCTGATCTTACAGAATACAAGATTGTAATCCAACTCTCCATCGAATGGAGAATGGTTTGTTGGAAGATTACGAAGAACACACAAACATTGAAGAGTCATCGGATTATATCCTAATGGTCATTGTATCAAGAAGAGAAGATAACCTTTTACGAGGATATCCCTCAGGTGTGGGTATTAATCTATGATTTGGACCCTTTTGCTAAGTTCCACATCAAGAAGTATATTACCATGGTCGCAAAGGACCTCAATGGGATAGGCCATGATCTACTAAGATATTTGCAAATAGACATCTAGACTAAGTTCATAATATGAGTTCAATCCTAATTGAGCTCCCACTAAAATTGTCATCCCCTGGACGATTTTTGTGATCACATGATCCCAATCCTCTACACCTTCCCCGATCGTCACGCCCATCAGTGCAGCATCAAAGGTAGACATCCCCTAATGTCAATCACATCATCCATGGGACTCATGCTCGATCTTTCGATCTCTTGTGTTCCAGGCCATGTCTACACATGCTAGGCTCGCCAAATATAACTTGTATGTATTCGCTATGCAACATGGCTTACACCCACTGTATGCGAATGTAGATATGTCTAGCCCCCGATCGTCATGGCCGGCTTCATAATGACAAACTTTCTTGGTGGTGCACGCACAAGGGGAACACTATCATTGGAATTATTTAGGGATTATCTTATTTGCTACCGTTGAGTATCTAATACCAGCACATAATAAGATATAAAATAGGTATCAACATCACATGTAAATTTGTGATATGATATGGTCCTTCTTCTTGTGCCTTGATCTCCATCAAGCGCTCCAGCATGATCTCCATCTTGCCCCTGGTTTGACGCCAAGTCCACGACGCCACCACATGGTCGTCCATCGGAACGATGGCTATTACTACTTAACTTAGTAACATAAAAGTAAACTACTTTAGCTTCGTAACGACCAATACCATATCATAACACATGCCCTCCTGCAAAATAAAGTTAGACGCCTCTACTTTATCTTTTGCAAATTTACGTGGTTGTTAGGGCTTTCGCAATAGAACCGTTTCTAAACAACGAACTTTCCAACCACAACATGGATCCAACAGTTGTCTCTACTACACCCCTTTCGGGGCCCTCCGTTGTAAATGCTATATCAACTATTGAATGAGAGACAGACACCCGCTAGCCACTTATACGGTACAAGCCATATGTTGAGCGTGGAACCAGTCTCGCATACAAATACGCGTAAGGTCGGTCCGGGCCGCTTCATCAAACAATACCGCGATATAAACAAGTACACGTTAGAGGGTAACAACTAAGGGATCAATGCCCGCACAATTCATGTGCGTACTGGCCGTACAACACTCTTACGCATAGATCGGCTCTAATACCACTGAAGGGTCCACAGCAGAAAACAAAAAAATTCCTACGTTGGAACTCTAATACGCCCAAGATCTATCTATGTAGTAATGCGGTAATAGCCTAAGCGTATAGAATACATACCCTTGTAGACCATACGCGGTTAACATTCCAAGGGGAACGTGGTTGAAGTAGTCGAACTCGTAGCTGACCTCAAGGTCATGAAGCTCCTCGCAAGTCACCCCTTGCTCCTTCTTCATCGTGCAGCAGCTCCGGCTCACGACATCCAAGGTTCCTCAAGTGAGGCCCCTCGTGGTTTCGTACACATATGGTGTACGATGACGACCTCTGGCTCCTTGATCCCTGTCGAGAGTGTGGAAGTAGATCTCTGGCTTGGAATCCCTAGAGCGCAACGGCATGCTGCAGGTACAGTGTCTCTTGCTCGGACAGTCCTTACTTGGGATCGTGTCAACGCATGGAGACGGGAGAGAGAGAGGGAAGGAGAAAGTCAACCAAAGGACTTCTCCAAATATTTGTGTGTCTATTCCCACGCATGGGCACCCCTTTATATAGGGGGAGGGGGTGTGCCCTCCCCTTTGGGTTTCCCATGTGGGACTAAACAAGGGAGAGAAGGGGAGGAACATGGGCCGAATGGGCCAGCCGACCAGAGGTGGGACCCACCCCGTGCACAGCCCTAGGCTAGCCGGGTGGGCCCCCTTGAGGCGCCTGGGCCTTGGCCCTTCCCTCCTTCGATTTTCCCCCATGGGCCCTTTTTCCCTAGGAAGTTTGGCCCATTAGTGGAATACCCCTTCAAATTAGATTTTAGTATTATATTTAATATTAATTACATTAATTAATATGTAAATACATATTACAAAATCTGATTTGACCTGAAACACCTTTCGGTTCCCTTTCGATTTCTTTCGAATGACTTTGGATCTTTCTTGGAACGATTCTGGTTCTCTCACGGAACTTTTCTGGTTTCCTTCTCTCTTTCATATGGTGATTCCAACTTACAGAGGATCTCTAGCTCATCGTACCCTTAAGTGTATTTCCCCACGGCTCGGGAATGGCACAGACATGATCTCCATCAATGATCAATAGCGGGACCGGGATGCCCATATTGACCCCTGTGCATTCCACAATGATAATGTCATTTGAACCATAAACAGTCGTTTCCCATTCCCTTTGCCACTTGATACCTAGTTCACCCGATATTTGATCTACAGTATCTCCATACCTTCGTTCGATCTCGTTACCGATGAGCTTGTTTTCTTGTTTCTGTGTCGTTGCATTATGTGACCTAGTCACACGCTTGCAAGCTTCATTAATGCAACGTCAGCGTGATGGCCACATATGTATCTATCTGTTACATGGATTGGAAAATCATGGTCTTGATATGTATGCCTCTATGCACTCCTTTGGGAAACCTGAGTAGCACCTTTTCGATCACCCAGTCACGGTGTGATACTTGATAACCATCTAAGCTCCCTCTAGAATGGTGATTTGCATTATCTCACAGTCTAAGGATTAGGTTGCGAGGTTTCCTTAGTTTATCATTAATGGTGAACTTTGTAACTATATCTCATTAAGATACAACTGGTTAGGTTGTTCTTCTATCACATCATTCAACTAATGACGTGACCTCATTGTCAATTGGCATAAATGCCCATGATCTCGAAACCCTAGATCATGCTCATGACCAATGAACTAGTTCGCTAGAGGTAATTGGAGACTTGGTTTGTTTACATACCACACGTGTATTAATGTTTTGTATTAATACAGTTATAGCATAGTATGAAACTATTACAAACTAACTGAGATATGACAATAAAAACCTATTTATTATTTGCCTCTAGGGCATAGCTCCTTCAAAAACTACCTTATCCGACTTGGGGCTCAGCTTGTTGGATTGTAACCTCTTGAAAAAAATCGCATCCCCAAATCTTAAGAAAAGCCAGGGCCGGCTTCTTGCCCGTCCACATCTCATGTGGTGTCTTTTCTACCGATTTCGATGGTACTTTATTTAGTTTTATCTCTGACATCTCTAGAAAAAACCTAGAATGATAAAGGTACATCCATATTACTCATCATCGACCTCACCATGTGTAACAAGGTTCGATTCCACCTTTCCGACACACCATTCCTCTGAGGTGTTCCCGGCAGGGTGAGCTGTGGAACTATTCCACAACTCTTGAGATGGTCATCAAACTCATGTCTCATATATTCGTCTCCACGATCTGATCGCACAAACTTAATATTCTTGCTGAGTTGGTTTTGCACTTCACTCTAAAACTCTTTAAACTTTTCAAAGGTCTTCGACTTGGATTTCATCAGGTAGACATAACCATATCTACTGAGATCATCTGTGAACGTGACAAAATACTCATAACCACCTCTGGTTGTCGTGCTAATAGGACAGCTTACATCAGTATGTATCAGTTCCAGCAAGTCGGATGCCCTCTCGCAACTCTTTGCGAAAGGTGTCTTAGTCATCTTCCCAAGCAAACAGGATTTGAATGTTTCGAACGGATTCAAGCCGGACGAATCCAGGAGTCCATCACCATGGAGCATGGAGCTTCTGCATGTGTTTCCATATGATATGACCAAGAAAACAATGCCATAGATAAGTAGACCTAAGATCATTTGGCTTCAACCTTTTAGCATTCAAGTTATAGACTGTTTTACATTCAAGATCAAGCACAAAAAGTTTGGCTTGGATAGATGCATAGCCATGAAACACATTATTCAAATAAAAGGAACAACCATTGTTCTTAATACTTAATTCATAACCTTGCTCCATCAAACATGAGGCGGAAATGATGTTTCAGCTTAGTACATGAACATAATAATATTTATTTAGTTCTATTACAAATCCTAAAAGAAACTAGAGTTGCATTGTCCCTACGACTAACGCATCAACTCTTTCCTTGTTTCCAACTTTGATGTCAATCTCCCCTCTCGCCACACTCCTATGCCTTACCAGTCCCTGCATCGAGTTGCACACATGAACAATCGTCCGACATCGGATACCTAGGTACTGCTACGAGTGTCAGAAAGATAAATGTCTATACATTCACAACAAGTGTACCTGAGTCGGAAGTCATACTTCCACTCCTGGCTTTATCCGTCTTATACTTGTCGCAGTTCCTCTTCCAATGACCCTCTGCCTTACAGTAAAAGCATATTGTACCTGGAGGTTTTGCCGGCTTACCAGTCACTGAGTCGGCGGTAGACTTGGATCCAGCGTGCCATGTCCCTTTGGTTTGGCTTTCTTAGACCAAGATTTCTTCTTGATCTTGGAACTGTTTTTCACCATCAACACTTGACTGGTGCTGCCTCTCTTGATGCCGGCCTCTTCCGTCTTGAGCACCCCTTGAAGTTCTGCCAGTTTCTTATCCATACCATGCATATGGTAGTTCGAAATGAACGGACCATAAGCACTAGGAAGAGAATTCAGGAGAATGTCGGTAGAGAACTCTTCGCTCAAGGGAAAACCTAGACGATCTAAGGACTCCAGATATCCGACCATCTTGATCATGTGCGGTCCCAGTGGATCTCTGTCTTTTAGCTTGTACCCGAGCAAGGCTCTAGAGACATTGTACCTCTCCGTCCTAGCCTGTGTCTCAACCATGCTCTTGAGGGAAACAATCATATTGTACGCCTCAACATTCTCGAACTGCTGCTATAGTTCTGGCTCCATGTGAGCGAGAATGAGGTAGCTGACTTCCGTTGACTCATCCTGAGCCCGGCGAAAGGCGGTTCTTACAGCGTTAGTCTCACCAGTGATTGGATTCTATGGAATCGGATTGTCCAGGACATGTTCCTTCTTTTCTTGCTTGAGAACGATTAGTTGGTAAAGTTAGTTCCATTTAGCTTGTCCTTCTCAAGGATCATACACAACGCAAAACTGGAAATCCTAGTAGTGCTAGTTGGTGCCATCTACAAATGAAAGATGCAAAACACTTAAGACAATGTAGTTGTAACATGAGAAGGCGGATTAAACTATTTAATCAAGCACACTCCCACTTAGACTGATATTCCTCTAACAGTCGATAGTGATTCAGGATCCCGGTCAGTTATCCGACTAGTGAGCCAATGCGTCACTTCTAGTTGAAGAACCTTCCGAGTAGGCAACACATTTCCAATCATATCTCTATCTGATTCCTGTTGGATTGTTCGACAACCCTCCTTACCCCGAATCCCATAACTATTGTGATAGCTCCGTCTAGCTACCAAGTGCCCTGCTTGAGAGAGTTTGAATATCCCACACTTTATTAGAGAAAATTGGTAGTGCCCCAACAATATGAGCCCACTAACCAAAAAGTTCCAACTTGTAGTGTTGCAGCAAGTGGCCAGGTAATCCGACTAGACCTTCTTTGAGGGAAAATAAGCAAATAAAACTTGCAAGTCGGAACCTTTCCAACTCACACCAGCTAACTCTTAGCTGTAACTTTTGACAGGGTACAGCTGTCCTATTCTTGTCCAACAAGAAAAGCACCTTTAGTGGTTGATCATGGACGCCATCCATGTGATCTCTGATGAGTGCATATTTGCATCATGTTTTAAATTATTATTTTGCATTGTAGATGTAGGATCTTGGTATTTTACGGCGCTCGCGCGCACATTTTATGTCTGTTTTCACCAAGATCAGGACAGATGATGGATCCAATGGATACAATTCTTAGAGCAGTTGTACTGTGGAGAAGGAGTTAAAAAACATAAATCGCTTATTTGGGAAATATTAATAATACCAGAAGAAAACTAGAAGCGAACAAGGGAGGCAGAAGGTCCAACGACCAACTATACGGTGGGAGCAAATTTTCTGGCCGTATAGCTCTGGCCGTATAGTTGGCGCCACCTCCGCCTTGTCAAATAGTTTCACCCCGTGCAATTGGTTTGAGGAGACGACATACAAAACACCCAGAAATTGTAGAAACCTCACCTCCGTCACCTCCGGAAGGCATCTGGAGGGGGAACTCATCCACAACGATCCATCTTCGCCCTGCGTAGATCCGGGAGGCTAAGGCATCGATCTTCATCATCCACCGCTGCATCATCACCATCTCCATCCATCTCATCTACATCCTTGTCTAGATCTTGTTGTAATTCCCGTACTCGTTGTGGATTTATACAAGTACTATTTATCAGTGATTGTTTCCATTACCATTGCCATGATGTTGATTGCCTCCATGTCTGAGTAGATCATTAGTTCTTGGGGAGATGTAGAAACCCTAGTATGAGATTGAAATAATATAAAGGCTATTATGATATTCATCGTTGTGACCATGTGTTAGATTCTCTACATCTTGATGTTGAGAGAAGTCTACCTCTCAATATTTGCCTCTTGTGGGGACTTGATGGAGGGAACTACTAGTTGGTAGACAGAGGCGTGCTAGCACTTACAGTGACTACAAAGCTGTTGGCACCCCTTACGTATCAACTTGGGAATCCGAGGAAACTCACGGAACACTATCCATGCTATAGGATACGTCCTACGGGGTTACATCCCTTAATAGTGCAGTAACTCGATTGATGGCGATTGCTGACTGTTGTGGTTATGAGGATGATGTGAGCAGCGGTTGCTGCCTAATTGTGCAAATACGGAGTTCCTCCCACATATACATAGTTGAGAATGTTCATGATAATAATCTTTATCTTAGATCCTCATAATACTAGTGGTGTATCCGCTACTCCCTAAGAATGCTTTTTCCCTATTGCAGTTCCAATCTTTCTTACATACACGATACTTACTTTCTGTATTAAGTTATTTTGCTTTACCTTATTATTGCTCTTATACCTAAAACCCAAAAACACCCTTTACACAATACTCACATTTTATCTTGTTACTTAGAACTTAATTTAGCATTTCTGTCATAATATTTATTCCAAGAGTTATTAGACTTCAAACTCCTGCTCCCTATGGGATCGATATATTTATTTTGAAACTAGCTACAAACGATCTGTGCACTTGCAGTCATCAAGCTATTTTCTGGCGTTGTTGCCAGGGAGCTAAGCGCTATATGTCTTTTACTTTTTACTTATTTATTTTTGTCTTGCTAAATTTTGTTTTGAGTTACAGGTTCCCACCAACCTGATGGAGTTTGAGCATATGACTAGTGCTAACCCACTCAACTGCTTTGGGAATCCCTATGATATTTATAAACGAGACAACTCCAATGAGAAGAAAAGGGGGTTTGAAATAAATCCTCTACTACTTAGTATTATACATAAGAAGCAATTTACTGGAGATGAAGAAGATCCTGATCCATATGAGCATATTGCATGCTTCAAAGATATATGTGGCACTTTTCTATTAACGGATATACCGCCGATGAGGTAAGGGTTAAACTTTTTAGTCACACTTTGACTAGTACAGCTCTCTCATGGTATAGATCTCTACCACCTGAAGCCACTACTACTTGGGATAATCTAGCCTGTGAAATTCTAGCAAAATATTACCCTTTACCAAAATCTTTTGGAATCAGGCGTCTTATAATGACTTGGAAAAACCGTTTTAATGAAGGACTAGTAAGAGCTTATATCAGATTTAAAGATTTACTACGTCTATATCCTCATCATGATTTACCTGAATGGTATGTATTGCGTATCTTTTATGGCGATTTAATTGAATCTAATAAAATTGAACTAGACTCTTTCACGGAAGGAGCCTTTATGAATCTTCCTATACCTAAAGCTTGGGCTTTACTTAATAGAATTCATGACCATAGAGTTTCATGGAATTTTGGTCTAGGAAGTGAAGGAGGAGTATAAATAGAACATGATGGTGTTCATGACTATAATAAAAAAGGCCATGTTAAATAATTATCTAAGGAACTTTACTTGGATTCAGATCTTGTGTTGCAAGTTGTTAAAGCTTTTCCAGAACATGTTAAAGCTCCAAAAGAGAGGGACCGGTCAAGTATGATCCACCACTCGAACCTGAGAAGAAAGGAGAAGATAAAGCACCACTGGCCTCTTTAGAACCAATAAATGAAATGCCTTTTCCTAACACTGCACGAAAGCATATTCTTGAATATGAACATGTCAAGGCAGTACATGATAAAAAGGAAGAAGAAAATTTGCTAGAATTCATGGAACATCGGGAGGAAACCAAAGATGAAGAGGTAACCAAGGAAGCAATTATGGCTATGTACGCACATTGTAATATAGTTGAACTTGATGAAGAGACTTCCATATTGGTTGAAGGTAAAATAAAGGTAAAAGATGTGGGTAAGCATATTCTTCCCTGCATATTTAAAGAAACCTCGCATTACGGTTTATGTGATCTTCGCACCAAAGTTAATGTTATATCTTATGATTTATATTTAGAAATAAAAGAAGAAATAGAACCGGATACAATTGAAAATACTGGTATGACAATTATGTTAGCTAATAAAAATCTTACAACTCCAATGGGAGTAGTTGAAGATGCAACTATCACAATTGGCAATAAAACCTTTCCCATCGATTTTGTAGTTGTTGATATGCCAACTGACACTCTCTGCCCTATTATATTTGGAAGAAACTTTTTGGGTGATATAGGTGCCTATGTTAATTTCAAGAAGGAGATTGTGTCTCTTAAGCTTGGGGGAACGGAAAATAAATTCCATTTTCCAAATTTAAAGACAAGCCTCCACAAATACAAGAAGAAGAGGAAGAGAGAACTATTGAAGAAATGGCGGCTCTTTTCTTTGGTAATCAAGAAGAATAAATAAATGAAGATCCAAATTATGAAGAAATAGTTATGGAGGACAAGTCCCTGGAAGAACTAGAAGATGAATTTGATTCACTTCCCATAATGAGACCTCCAACTGATGAGGCTTTTGAAGAGCTAGAAAAGAGAGGGGACGAGGAACTACCACCCCCAGAATTGAAGACTCTACGAGATAATATCAAATACAGGTTTCTAGATGATACACATAAATTTCCTGTTATTATTAGTGCTAAACTTTCAGGAAAGGACGAAGAAGAACTTATGGAGATACTTAAGGAGCATCGCAAGGCCTTTGGGTACTCAATGGATGACTTGAAGGGCATCAGTACCATGATAGCCGTCCATCGAATATTCATGGAGGAAGGTGCTAAACCAGTTGTAGAATTTAATAGAATATTGAAGCCTAAAATGAAAGAAGTGGTAAGAAAAGAAATTGTACGCCTACTGGATGCATGTATAATCTATCCTGTTAAAGAAAGTGAATGTGTAAGTCATGTTCATTGTGTCCCTAAGAAGGGCGGTTTCACTGTTTTTGCTAATGAAAATAATGAATTGATACCTACTAGAACTATTGTTGTGCATAGGATGTGCATAGACTTCAGAAAATTAAATAAAAACTAGGAAATATCACTATCCTTTACCATTCATAGATCAAACTTTAGGGAGGTTAGCGAACCATACTCATTTTTGTTACTTGGACGGATACTCTGGTTTTTCTCAAATAGTTGTTCATCCTGATGACCAACTTAAAACAACTTTCATTAGTCCTTACGATTTACATGCTTACCGACGTATGCCTTTTGGTTTATGTAATGCTCCGGCTACTTTTCAAATATGCATGACTACTATTTTTGCTGATTTCATAGAACTTATAACGGAAGTATTTATGGATGACTTTTCTGTCTATGAAACTTTGTTTATGAGTTGCTTGGATAATCTCAAAAGAGTTTTGCAGCATTGCGAAAAACCAATCTTGTTCTAAACTAGAGGAAATGCCATTTTATGGTCAAAGAAGGTATAGTCCTTGGACACAAGGTATCAGGTAAGGGAATTGAAGTTGATAGAGCTAAGGTTGAGGCAATTGAGAGAATGCCACGACCTAGGGATATTAAAGGTATAAGAAGTTTCCTTGGTCATGTGCGTTTTTATAGAAGCTTCATTGGAAATTTCTCTGGAATATCTAAACCTTTAACTAACCTCCTGCAAAAGGGAGTAAGATTTAATTTTGATGATAAATGTCTTGAAGTCTTTGATCAACTCAAAAATGCTTTATCTCGTGCTCCTCTCATTAAACCACCTATCCAGGATACAACCTTTGACTTAATATGTGAAGCTAGTGATGATGTCGTAGATTTAATATTATACTTCATGCTAGTATAACTATAAATGGTGCTTAGAAGAATTACCCAAAGGAAATAAAGGAACTGTTTGCTGTATTTTTCTCTTGTGATAAATTTCGCTCTTACATAGTTGATGCAAAGGTGAGAGTTCATACGTATCGTGATGGTTTAAAAGAACTCCTTGAGAGGAAGGAACATAAGCCAAGACTAATCCGTTGGATTCTTTCACTTCAAGAATTTGAGTTGCAGATTATGGAGAGGAAGGAAATAAAGATGTTAAATGTAGTGTCCATGATTGCCCAGCAAGACACCAATCTTGTTGAGAGGAACTCTAGTCCTGGTGATTTTCATTTATGAGAATTATTCAAAAAACTAAGGTCAGTTCCTTCAAGAGAGAAGAAGTCTTTATTGTTGGAGGAACTCTCTCATCCCCGAATAAGCAAATGGTAAGTGCAAGGTAAGTGTTCTTACCCAATAAGTGATTTGTTTTCACAAATTTTACTCCTAAAAATTCTACCTTTGAAATCCTTGTGTTTTTCTGAAGGTTTAGAGGGGTTTTACCAACTATACAAGCGGAGCTATACAACCGGAGAGGGAGCTCCGACCGTATAGTTGGTCGTTAAACTATTTGTATCATCTTTGTGAAATTGTTTTGATATCTGAGCCTATACGGTCACAACTATACGACCGGAGCAAAAATTCTGGCCGTATAGTTGGTCGTTGAACTCTCAGATAGTTTAACTTTTTGGTGTCTGTATCTATACGGTCGCAACTATACGACCAGAGCAAAAATTTCGGCCGTATAGTTGGTCGTTAAACTCTTGGACACTTTTGATTTTTGGTGTCTATATCTATACGGTCGCAACTATACGACCAGAGCCAAAATTCCGGCTGTATAGTTGGTCGTTAAACTCTCAAACACTTGTCGTTTGTTTTTCATTTGTAAAAAACGTTATTGTTGGTTCCGAGTCGTGATTTAATCGACCTGGACTCGAGATATTTGGAAATATCTGCCCGGAATCAACTATACGGCCAGACCTACTACGCCCGTATAGTTGGTCGTTACACGGTAGGACACTTCCAAATCCGTGATTTCTTTCTTTGTTTCGTTAAGATTCTTTTCTTGGACGACAATTTGGTGTTTCTCGTGAGTTTTTCCAACCTCTGACCCCCTTATATACTCCCATTGTATCTCTCTCTAATCACAATCTACAGAAACCAATCTACCTCTTGTATACACGTGAGGGATCTCAACCAAGGGACAGAAGTCAAGAAGAAATGCTCCCATGGAGACCGGGAGCAATAGCGAGCAAGGCAAGGAGATCAAGGCCATCCCTATAGAGTTCCTCGACACTGACCATGGATGTCGGAAGAGGGATTTGAAGGCCCTGGAGCTGAAAATTGAAGAGTTGGACAAGGAGAATCCAGGGACACCCAAACATCTTCACTTGCTCCGACTTTATCTTGATAAACTTGATGAAGATATCAAGCGGACAACTGAAGCAGGTTTTTCTATGAGTCTTAAAGCGCTACAAACACTTCAGGATAAGAATGAGTTCATTAAAGAACAAGTGAAAGTGCTAGAGAGGAACAATCTTTTCTACAAGATGCGTGTTAAAGAATTAGAAGTTGTCAACCAATCCCTCCGCCTTAGGCTAGCCCACGAGGAGAAGATACCACTTGCCATGGTGCCACAGTGATCTACAACAATCACAGTATCAAATAATCACAAGGGATTATTTGATCCCGCCTGGCTTGATTCCAAGCTTGGGGAGATCTTTAAGACCTTATAATCTATCTTATAAGTTATTATTATTATTTTTGCCTTAGTTCAAACTAGAAATAAAGTTTGTATCATTAGAATTCCTTTAAGGAATAGTCGATCCCGTTAACTAAATTCCGAGTTGATTATTATATATGGAGCAATATTGAGTTTGTGATTGCTTTAATGATATATGAATGTCATGAGTATGATTTTACTTGCACTTGATGATAGCAATAGGAGTTTTCCACACCATTAGTATTAATGGAACACATAAAGATAATTTGGTCAACATGCTATAAGTCTACGTTTGATTTACAAATAAAAATTATATACAATTAAGTTGAAAAAGAAACCTTGAACAAGGGAAAATGAAAGTGCTATCGAAATAGAGTGAGAACAAGTCGTGGTAGAATCTCCAAGTCATAAGAATGCTTCATATATAGTTGGAATTTGATAATTGAGATCGTTGAACTTTGAATTCCTACATAAGGTTGAATATATGGCTAGCTCCTTTGCATAACACTTAAAACAAAAGTGTGAGCATATATGCAAATAAAAAGAAAAAGAAAGAACAAAAAGAGCGAGTGTGCAAAGAGCAAATAGGCATATACCACTGTATT
The DNA here is from genome assembly GCA_910589775.1 of Avena eriantha. NCBI lineage: Eukaryota > Viridiplantae > Streptophyta > Magnoliopsida > Poales > Poaceae > Avena > Avena eriantha. Next base: position 363,528,874 of record OU342740.1, read on the forward strand.
GTAGTATGACAAAGGGACACTTTTGAGATTTTGAATCCCAAGTGGATACGTTGATCCTAAAACACTTGGGGCTACCTCGTTAACTCATTCGGTTGAACCAAATACTTTTACATTTTGTTAAGATTCATCTTTCATGAACTGTTGATAACTAAGGTGTGGAAGCCTACTAATACTATTCAGATGGTTCGAGTAAGGTACTATTCACGAACTTGTTCCTATGTATCGTATATGATAAACACATGCTGCAACTGCCTCATTTATTTTAATCGACTCAACTTCATGAATATGAGGATCACATCCATTAAGCTAAAACTTGCTCGGGACGAGCAAGAGTCTAAGCTTGGGAAAGTTGATTAGTGCATATTTGCATCATGTTTTACATTATTATTTTGCATTGTAGATGTAGGATCCTGGTATTTTATGGTGCTCGCGCGCATATTTTATGTCTGTTTTCACTAGGATCAGGACAGATGATTGATCCAATAGATACAATTCTTGGAGCTGTTGTACTGTGAAGAAAAGGAGTTGAAATCAACGTAAATCGCTTATCTGGGAAAAATATTAATAATACCAGAAGAAAACCAGAAGCGAACAAGGGAGGCAGAAGGTTCAACGACCAACTATACGGCAGGAGCAAATTTTCCGGCAGTATAGCTCCGGCCGTATAGTTGGCGCCGCCTCTGCCTTGTCAAGTAGTTTCACCCCGTGCAATTGGTTCGAGGAGACGACATACAGAACACCCAGCAATCGCAGAAACCTCACCTCCGGAAGGCATCTGGAGGGGAAACTCATCCACAAGGATCCATCTTCGCCCTGCGTAGATCCGGGAGGCTAAGGCATCGATCTTCATCATCCACCGCTGCATCATCACCATATCCATCCATCCCATCTACATCCTTGTCTAGATCTTGTTGTAATTCTCGTACTCGTTGTGGATTTATACAAGTACTATTCATCCATGATTGTTTCCATTACCATTGCCATGATGTTGATTGCCTCCATGTCTGAGTAGATCATTAGTTCTTGGGGAGATGGAGAAACCCAAGTATGAGATTGAAATAAGATAAACTCTATTATGATATTCATCGACGTGACCATGTGTTAGATTCTCTACATCTTGATGTTGAGAGAAGTCGGCCTCCCAATATTTGCCTCTCATGGGGACTTGATGGAGGGAACTACTAGTTGGTAGACGGAGGCGTGGTAGTACTTATAGTGACTAGAAAGCTGTTGGCACCCCTTACGTATCAACTTGGGAATCTGAGGAAACTCACGAAACACTATCCATGCCATGGGATACGTCCTACGAGATTACGTCCCTTAATAGCGCAATGTAACATCCCAAAACTTCAATCCAAGCTTATCAAGATCAAATCAATCAAATTTGGGGTTAACAAAAACTTTTTCAAAGTTAAAATGAAAGCATTCATATATGTGTGCATTTAAAATAGGAGTTGTTTTGAATTGCCATGGTTGTGTGATCCAATGCTTGTAAAATGTTCTTAGGTGATTTAAACATCATCTACATCATTCCCGAGCTTTTCCTAAAGAAAATCAAATCAAAAAGAATTAAAAAGGAGGAATGGTCATGTTGGCAAATTTAACTCTCATGCCTACTTTGGCTAGTCCTAGTACTCAAAACTTAACAGAAACAACTCTTGATCTTTGTACCCCTTTCTAGTACACATAATGAGGTACAAAGGCCCACCTTTTGATCTGCTAAAAACATTCTGTTAACTATTTTAAATGACAGTTTAAACTTGAATCTAATGCATATGCATAGATCACCCCTATTTCAAAACCCATCTTATTGAGCTCCACTTTCAAAACCCTTGCAACCAGAGACTACCTACCACTAGTGGAGATCACTCAAAAAATTTGAAACCAAAATTCAAAACTTTCTTTCATGCGGCCATTTAATCAAACACTTGGCATGCATAATCTCTCCTCTAATCCTAGCTCATTGTTTACTACAGGGTTTTGCCCCCATTTAATCCCCTTGTCCCCTCTTGATCTAACCAGAGCCTAACCAGCATCTCCCCTACCCCCTAGCTGCACTGCCATGCCATGCCGGGCACCACCTCGCCGGCCGACAGTGCACTCACAGCAGCAGCCCTCTCCAGCCTCTCTCCTCATGTCTAGCAACTTGCTTGTGGTCCACCTCCACCGCCCAACCAGCCCCAGGACAGAGACAGAGGGCAGAGTGGCCAGGAACCGCCGCGCCCGGAGCTGGTTGAGCATGCCGACGCCGCCCCTAGAGCACGCCCTGTCCCCGCTCGCACAGACCGCCCCTTGGCACTAGCCCGCACACACGGCTCCGCCTCGACCTGGATAACACCCCAGACATCCCCGTTCGCCGCCCAAAACCTCACAGCCACCGCTCGCCATGAACACCACCGCCTCTGCCGCTTAGAGCGCCACCTCGCCCCGACCGCGTGCCACCGCCCCTACGGCGGCATTTAAGTTCTAGAGCACCGCTAGGGAACTGCCCATCGATCGCCACCCCCAGCCATGCCTCTACCTCGCCGTAGCCATGTCGCCACCGTCGTTCGCCCATCCTGCTCGGTCTCACCGTCGAGCCTATAAAAGGAGGCCTCACCAGCCTCTCCTCTCCACACCATTCCACTCCCCTCACCTCTCTGAACCTTCCCCACCTCTAGCCGGAGCAAGGCGAGCTCTGCCTCACCGTAATTGGAGCCGGAGCAGCCGCGACAGGAGGAGAAGGGCGCCGTTGATTGCGACCACCCCAAGCTCCGCCGTGACCACGCCTCGCCTCGCATCGCCGTCTTCTTCCACGTCGTTTGCCCGCCTCATCGACACCGTTGGAGCCCTGGTACGCCCCCAGTAGACCCCCACCGAGCCGCTAGGGTTCGAGCTCGCCGGCGACCTATTCGTCGTCGACGACGACCCTCAGCCATAGATCTAGCTTCTAATCCTACGGCCCACAGCGCGCGTACCGTTTCGCGTGTTAAGTGCCGCTGACAAGCAGGACCCCCCTGTCAGCTGAGCCCCACGCCGCGGAGCGCCACTAGGCCGGCCCAAGTCGTTTCCCGCGCTAGCCCACACATCCAAATCTGGATTTTTCTTTTTAGTTAAATCTAGTTTCTGTCCACTATTTCAAAATTTAATTTTGTGAGTTTGACAAATCCAAATTGTATGAAACTAATTTTTCCTGAAAGGTATGGAAGTAATCTATCCAAGCCCATTGTATTTAATTCAATTAGAGTTATAGATCTCTCCTAATAAAAATAAGAAGACATAAGCATTTGCAACTTGCAACATTTTTATAAAATCAACCAAGTTAGCTTTTGAGTTGATTCCAACTCTCAAAAATCACATTTCACCATATCTATCCAAATATGTAGTAATATTAAGGTTTACATGCAGTTGGAATGGCCATACTATTTCGTTGTCAGATTGTTTTCTAAATACTTTGGAAAGAATGATGAATCTTGATTTGACCACAACAGGGTTGTGTTTATGACAATAGTTTCCCCAACTTAAGTGATTCTAGAGTTTTATCTTATCTTTCTTTGCTTCTGAACTCATCTTAGGTTTCAAACTTAACTTTATAGTTAAGCATAGAGTTAGCACTTTAACTTAGAATTATAATACATGTTAGTGGTGGTTTGCGAGTACTTAAAGAGTACTCATGGCTTTTGTCCCTGGCTATTATCATGGCCAGACTATGAAGGAGACCATCAAGATGATGGCCAACAGGACGGCTATGATAACTAGGACCATATGGCTTCGTCAGCATTGCCTGTGCCCCTGAAGATGGACCCCACCGCTACGCTCATCTTTTATTTCCGCTGATTGTTGTATTAAGACTGGATCATGAGATCCTTATTTATGTAAGACCTTATGTATGGTTTGTAATGGATGATGTACTGTGATATCCAATCCGTTATGTCTCGCAAAAATGGTAATCCTGGGATTGCGAGGTATGGCATAACGGGCATCTGGGATTAAAAATCCGTGTGTTGACAAGTTGGTATCAGAGCCATCCTGACCGTAGGAGACCCTAGTTAGAATGGACGTCAAACAAAAACTTAGTTTCAAAACCAAAGTGAGTATTTATGAAAAACTATCTCCTCTCTTACCCTTGGGAATTCTTCCTTCTCAAAAAAATCATGTTCCTCAAAACTCTTATACTGGTACTTAAAATTTGACACACTTGATCACTTCTCTAACTTCCTCATCCTTAATTCTTGTAGATGGAGACTCAGTTCAGCAAGTTTTACCAGTTGGGAAACGAAGGTCAGCTGATCTTCGAGAGGGACCTGGATTCACTGTCGGAGTTACTGGGACACCCACACCCGGAGTTTCTTGGAGCTCAACTTCCAGGACCCCCAGGAGGAGACCTACAGTGGCTAGTCACCGCAGGTCTTAGAGGAAGCATTGAAGCACCAACTTCTGGAAGAATTCAGTTCTCTGTGAGAGAGAACAACTGGCTAGATGGATTAGCCATGGCAATGCATGAAGCTCTCGCACGTCTATGTGCCCTCAGCGTCAACAAGACCCAAGGAACCCGTTTTGCTCACTATGCAAGACGTGACTTCATGGGACTGCCAATGGAAATGCCGGGCCACCCCGAGTTGAGGCGTCAAGTGGAGAACCTTGACTTCTTGCTTCACGACAGACAGCAGGAACTGGACAATGCCAGAGAGTTAGCCAATCACAACCGTGCCATTGCCGACCACAAGGCCCAGACTTTCGCACTGCTTGTCCAAGACCATCAGTCTCTTCGCCGCCAGCGTGCCAAGAAGGATCGCACCATCGCCCGTCTTCGCAAGAAGGTGGCCGACCTCGAGAAGACCGTCATGTCGGATGCGATCATACCAGCACTAAAGCACCGGATCCCATCAGAACTCCGAAGTTAAGCATGCTTGGGCGAGAGTAGTACTAGGATGGGTGACCTCCTAGGAAGTCCTCGTGTTGCATCCCTCTTTTTTGCGTCACGACACGTCTGGGGCGTTACATATTTATTTTACGGTATGCAGCAAAAGAAGAAGAAGATGAGGGTGAAGACATCCAGGGAGACATGGATTCTTACCTCAGCAACGATGATGACTTTCTAGAGGAGGATGCCGTAGACTTCTACACTAATGATGATGACTCCGACTTCATCGACGATGAGTAGATGCACTAGAGCACTATCGTAGCCTGAGATGTATCATCTTGTTGTATCGTAGCTTGCAAAATGGTTCTTCAAACCATCTGTTTTCCCTTTGATTGTTGTGGTGTGTGTTGTATCGTGTGCTTGCTTGCATGAATGAAAATGGAGTTAGTTGAAAAACCTGAGTCTAACTCAAATTTTTAGCTTTGAAAACCCAAACCCTGAACCTTAGAATTTCCCTCTTACCCCTATATCTCAATCTTCAGATGACTCGTGGAAACCAAGGAGGGAGCAGCTCGTCACAAGACCCAATGCTGCAGATCTTGTAGAACCTCATCACAGACCGTGAAGCAAGCAGGGCAGAGCGCCAAGCCAACTTAGCAACACTTCAACAGATCGCCTAGATGGCTCTCAACAACCAAGGACATGGAAATTAGGACCACCATGGATCCAAACTCAAAAAATTTCAGAACACGAATCCCCCAATCTTCAACCAATCTGAGAACCCACTAGATGCTGATGACTGGTTGCAGACCATGGAAAACAACCTCGAAGTTGCAGGAGTTGAGGACAATGAGAAAGTTCTCTTCGCCACCCACTATCTGGCGGGAGATGCCAGAGCTTGGTGGAATAGCATCCGCAATATGAACCATGGTCAAGTGATGACATGGGAAGCATTCAAAGTCAAGTTCAGCCACACCCACGTGCCGCATGGTCTAGTCAACCGGATGAGAGATGAGTTCTGCGAATTGAAGCAAGGAAGAATGACTGTGGTGGAGTACCGTGACAAATTCCTGTCACTTGCCAGATATGCACCTGATGAGATCAACACGGAGGCCAAGAAGAAGGAGAGATTCTTGAACGGACTGCATGATGAGATGCAGAATGTCCTCGTCAATATCCTTTTCCAGGATCTCGAAGAGCTAGTCGACTCTGCCATCCAGATGGAAGGGAAGATTAACCAGGCAAACAACAATCGCAAGCGTCGTATGATGCAGCAGTCTGGATCCAACAGTCACCAGAAGTACCATCCCAACCCTTCACCAGGATATGCACCAAGGAACAACCGACCCTCAAATTCTCGCCCAAGCTACCCCAACCGTAGAGGAAGCAATGTGAAGTCCGGAGGAAACAATCACAACTCTAGTAATGCCAACAATTTCAACCGTGCACCTCCCAAGAACCACAACAACAACAGCAACACTGCACCCAAAACTGGCAGCAATGCTATGCCTGTCGCAGTCAAGGACAAGTCCCAGATCACCTGTTTTGAGTGTGGAGTGAAGGGTCACTACTCCAATGAGTGTCCCAAGAAGACTACAGCCAATGCCAATGTGAATGCCCCAGCTCAGCAGCAGCGCCGTGTTCAGCCAGGAAGGAGATTTGCCCTAGGGAACCCTCACAACCGCAACGGTCGTGTCTTCCACATGAATGCAGAAGAAGCCCAGGAAGCGCCAGACGTAGTGCTGGGTATGTTTTCTGTCAACTCGGTTTTAGCAAGAGTATTGTTTGATTCGGGAGCATCGCATTCATTAGTCACTTAAGAATTTGCATGCACTAGTAAGATTCGTCCAACCAACCTGAAGCATGTCATGATAGTTCAAATCCCCGGTTCAACAACCAAAGCTAGAAAAATTTGCAAAGCTGTACCTATCAGAATACATGGGATAGATTTTTATGCCAACCTAATTGTACTTGGAACCAAAGGATTGGAAGTAGTACTAGGTATGGACTAGATGTCAAGGCATAAAGGATTGATAGACTGTGCTAAGAAAGCCATCACCATGATCAGTAGTTCTGGAGTCACGGTAGAGCATATCTCTGAAACCTTACCCTGTCAATTCAAGTGCAACCAGAGTGTAGCCTTGCCCACCATAGACCAAGTCAGAGTAGTCTGTGAATACCCTGACGTATTCCCAGATGAATTGCCAGGTATGCCCCCGGATAGGGATATTGAGTTCATTATCAAACTAATCCCCGGAACCGGACCTATAGACCAGAGACCCTATAGCATGAACCCCTCAGAGTTGGTGGAACTGAAGAAGCAGTTGGATGCCATGTTAGAGAAAGGCTTGATTCAACCAAGTGCATCGCCATGGAGATCACCAGTGTTATTTGTCGACAAGAAGGATGGAGGCAACCGTCTATGCACAGATTACCGAAAGTTGAATGATGTTACCATCAAGAACAAGTACCCGTTGCCAAAGATAGAGGATCTATTTGATCAGTTGACTGGAGCCCAGGTATTCTCAAAGATTGATCTTAGGACTGGTTATCACCAACTTAAGATTCGTGCAACGGATATTCCGAAGACCGCCTTTACTACTCGCTATGGTTTATACGAGTATACGGTTATGTCTTTTGGATTAACCAATGCCCCTGCTTATTTCATGAATCTCATGAATAAGATCTTTATGAATTTCCTAGATGAGTTTGTAGTTGTGTTTATCGACGACATCCTTATCTACTCCAAGTCAGACGAAGAGCATGAGCAACATCTGAGAGTTATCCTAGAAACCCTGAGAGAGCATCGGTTATATGCCAAGTTCAGCTAATGTGAGTTTTGGCTGAAGGAAGTAGGATTCCTAGGATATATTGTGTCTGCTAGAGGAGTCTCTGTTGATCCCACCAAGATCAAAGATGTCGAGGAATGGAAAGCCCCAACCACTCAAACCCAAGTCCATTCTTTTCTCGGATTAGCGGGATATTACCGCAAGTTCGTAGAAGGATTCTCGAGCATAGCCCAACCAATGACCCAATTGTTGAAGAAGGACAAGAAGTTTGAATGGACAGACAAATGTGAAGCCAGTTTCCAGGAGCTGAAGAAGAGATTGATATCAGTCCCAATTTTAGTCATGCCGGACATCAAGAAGCCCTTTGATGTGTATTGTGACGCATCCAAGATTGGTCTAGGATGCGTATTGATGCAAGAAGGCAAAGTCATCGCGTATCTGTCTCGACAACTAAAGCAGCATGAGCAGAACTATCCGACCCATGATCTTGAGCTAGCAGCTATAGTTCTAGCACTGAAGACCTGGCGTCATTATTTGATGGGTAATCGCTGTGAGATTTACTCAGATCATAAGAGCTTGAAGTATATCTTCACTCAGAAGGAGCTGAATATGAGGCAGAGAAGATGGATAGAGTTAATCAAGGATTATGACCTTGACATTCGCTATCACCCCGGCAAATCCAATGTGGTAGCGGATGCTCTTAGCAGATTGCCGTGTAAGCTTAACACCATGATCAAGGAGAAGCAACCCAGTTTGTATGAGGAGTTGGAGCAGTTTAGGACTGAATTAGTTAGCCAAGGATTCTTAGCTAGCATTGAACTTCAACCCACTTTGATTAGCCAAATCAAGGAAGCCCAGAAGGGGAATGAAAGTATCGACAGAATCAAACGTCGTATTGGTACATGAAAGGTACCTGGATTCACTGAAGACGAAGAAGGAGTACTGTGGTACAAAGGACATATCTGTGTGCCAGCAGATTCGGAGCTGAAGGAAGTTATCACGAAGGAATCCCATGATACTCTTTATTCTATCCACCCCGGAGGAACAAAGATGTATTAGGATTTGAAGGAGCAATTTTGGTGGCACAAGATGAAGAGAGAGATCGGAAGCTACATCACCAAATGTGACATCTGTCAAAGAGTCAAGGCAGAACACTAGAGACCTGCAGGACTGTTGCATCCATTACAGATTCCGGAATGGAAATGGGATTCCGTCGGAATGGACTTTATCACCGGTTTACCTACTTCTAGTAGGTGAAATGACTCAATTTGGGTCATAGTTGATAGACTGTCCAAGGTAGCCCATTTTATACCTGTCAAGACCACTTACCAGAGTGCAAAGTTAGTAGAGCTATACATTGCTAGGATTGTTAGTCTACATGGAACCCCCAAGACCATCGTATCAGATCGAGGAACCCAGTTTACCTCAAGATTTTGGCAGAAAGTGCAGGAAGGTTTAGGAACCAAGTTGAACTTCAGTACCGCGTATCACCCGCAAACAGATGGACAGACTGAGAGAGTCAACCAAATCCTAGAATATATGCTTAGAGCTTGTGTGTTGGAATATGGATCAAAATGGGAAGACTGCCTGCCTTTCGCAGAATTCTCATTAAGTTATTTTGCTTTACCTTATTATTGCTCTTATATCTAAAATTCAGAAACACCCTTTACACAATACTCGCATTTTATCTTGTTACTTAGAACTTAATCTAGCATTTCTATCATAATATTTTTTCAAGAGTTATTAGACTTCAGACTCCTGCTCCTTATAGGATCGATATCTTTATTTCAAAACTAGCTACAAACGATTTATGCACTTGCAGTCATCAATCTCCTACTCAGATCTGGACCAATCTTGACCAACTTCTTGGCCAAGACAAACCAGATCTGGCCACTGCCCTAGTTCAAAACAGATCAAAAAGGCAAAATGAAAATAGCGAGAAAGATCCAATCTTTCCTACTAGCGCATCTCATGCGCAAGAACTAGGCCAAAAACCTAGAGCCGATGCTGGAATCAAGATATTTGGAAATATCTGCCCGGAACCAACTATAGGGCCGGACCTATACGGGTCACGCCCGTATAGTTGGTCGTTACACGGCAGGACACTTCCAAATCCGTGATTTCTTTCTCAGTTTCATTAAGATTCTTTTCTTGGATGAAAATTTGGTGTTTCTCATGAGTTTTGCCGACCTCTGGCCCCCTTATATACTGCCATTCTCTCTCTCTCTCTCTCTCTCCCTAATCACAATCTACAGAAACCTATCTACCTCTTATATACACATGAGGGATATCAACCAAGGGACAAAAGTCAAGAAGAAAATCTCCCATGGAGTCCGGGAGCAATAGCGAGCAAGGCAAGGAGATCAAGACCATCCCTATAGAGTTCCTCGACACTGACCATGGATGTTGGAAGAGGGATTTGAAGGCCTTGGAGCTGAAAATTGAAGAGTTGGACAAAGAGAATCCAGGGACACCCAAACACCTTCGATTGCTGCGACTTTATCTTGATAAACTTGATGAAGATATCAAGCGGACAATCGAAGCAGGTTTTTCTATGAGTCTTAAAGCGCTACAAACACTTCAGGATAACAATGAGTTCATTAAAGAACAAGTGAAAGTGCTGGAGAGGAACAATCTTTTCTACAAGCCACGTGTTAAAGAATTAGAAGCTGTCAACCAATCCCTCCGCCTCAGGCTGGCCCACGAGGAGAAGATACCACGTGCCATGGCACCACAGTGGTGTACAAAATTCACAATATCAAATAATCGCAAGGGATTATTTGATACCGCCTGGCTTGATTCCAAGCTTGGGAGATCTTTAAGACCTTGTAATCTATCTTATAAGTTATTATTATTATTATTATTATTTTTGCATTAGGTCAAACTAGAAATAAAGTTTGCATCATTAGAATTATTTTCAGGAATAGTCGATCCCGTTAACGAAATTCTAAGTTTATTATTATATATGGAGCAATATTGAGTTTGTGTTTGCTTTAATGATATACTAGATCATGATGGCGCGCGTTGCCGTGCCCGTTGATTTTGGCAAGAGAACGGTAGGCATTTAAACATAAATAGAGGTATGCATCGTGAAAGTCGATTTTCCTTGAAAACACTATCTCGCGAGGCCTCGAAAATCAGGAGAGCACCGCATAACTACCTCTTCCAAACCTCCAAGGTTTTTACCTTTTAAAATTTCCCATCATATTTACTTTTTCAAGATCGGCATCATTCTTATTATCCAGTCTAAGGCAAGAATTATGTGGCCCAAATACAATGCTATGGATCAACTTAGAGAATTATAGTTTTTGGAAGAGAATATTCCGATTTGTACACAAGTTGGTGCCAACAAAAAGAGGCACAAAACCATTGTTGTTGTGCCATCTTCAAATATGGTTTCTGCACAACAGATCAAAAGGAGGTTGTCAGAGTTGTTTTTGTACTATTCGCAAAAATAAAAGATTTGTTTATATACTTTATAGGTAACGCAAAAATATATGAGAAAAATGCATATTTTATTTAGCTGATTACACAATTGATCATTGAATTTATCTGTGTGCGAAAATGAAATTCACATGATACTGGACATCCATTTATGTGACATAATACAAGTGTCCTCCATCGGCCATCCTTCCGCTATGAATGAAAGTTGGAAGCACCAATCAACAGTTGCTGCATAGTGGTATTTGTAGGCAGAGGTGACAATCACTCTTTTTACTGAAGAATGTGACTGAAATGAACTATTTAAATCTAGCTTCACAAAAATACCATAAGTATATGACTAAACCCCTGTTTGATTAAATAACAAGCTGCGTAAATCATGTCACCGTTTATTCCCAAATGTAAGCATACACGAATAGATTAGATACCAATATCTACCAATACACACATAGCGATTACTCCCAAAACTTGAGATGTGATTGGTATTCTACCCAGATGGAGGTGAGGCCACAGATTGGGTTTAGCTCGTTCACATGTGTTGTTAGCTTCCCATGGAATGCCACGAGGCCAGACACATGCGTTAATTAGATTCTAGTTTGTATTAGACAAACTATATGTTTATGATTCTTTAGCAATTGAGAAGAATGCCTAGTCGCTGCAACGGTGGCCATCGGCACCGCCTTGTTGCCGGTGTGGCATAAAAAGGGAACTGGTCTTGCAACACGGATGAATATGAGGCACTACCAACTCACCGCACGCCATGTACGCTCTGTCACATCTCCTTCACCGGCCGACCGGGACTTCGCTAGGGCCGCCACCCAGGATTTGCTGGAATTAGTGAGCACATCAATCGCCCACAGCTGAAAATTGATAGCAACTACAAGAAATAGAGGGAGAAAGAATATCATGAATTGGAAGGAACCAGAGGGGAGGAAGAGGAAATAGTACGGTTCGAAAATCTAAAGCAAAGATGAAGATAGATGAGCAACCAAGGCGTGAGTAAAGCTTTTCGAGGTGCCGAAGTAAGCAGTGGGAAGGAGAATCAGAGTAGACAGAGCTTATCTATGTGCGCGTACCGCCTATAGAAGGAAGGGTAGGTAGCAACACATTTAGTAACGTAGCTCCACTATCCACCGCCGGCTGAGTGCCCATTAATGGATTTGAGAAACAAAATTTTTACTAATCGAGTCAACACCCGCAGATCAGCTTCGCATCCGCCCTCCCGCATCAGCCGGCCAGACGATTGTTTCCTTAAACGGAATGTCGCTACCGCTCATTGGTGATGGCTGAGCTAATCCATCGACCGGCCCATGTCCAACCGGGAGCACGCGGCGCTTGGGTTCGTGCGCCCACCGCGTCACTTGGATCGTGCTCTCTCTCCGCATCGCCCGCTCCGCTCCCATCCCCGATTTCTTCCCGTCGTAGTTTTAATTCTCAATCCGCGTGGGGTTTGTATGTGGTGTTAAAAGCTGAGCTTGGCCCAGCCACAAATCCATGAGATTTAGTGGGAATTCGGGCCCATGACACCCCAACAGGCGAATTTGATGCCTAGAGTAGCATCCCTAGGGATAGTTGGCCCAGTACGGGAAGCAATGTTAATCCGACGGTCGAAAATGTCCAGGAAGCAAGATCCAATGGCCAAAAATGTCCAGGTCGTGAGAGAGCCCCCTCTTGTCCCAGTTATCATATCCCCAACACGCCAATTTGATGCCCAGAATAGCATCCCCAGGGATAGTTGGCCCAGTATAGGAAGCAATGTTAATCCGACCGACGAAAATGTCCAGGCAGCAAGATCCAATGGCCAAAAATGTTAAAAGCTGAGCTTGGCCTAGCCACAAATCTGTGAGCTTTAGTGGGAATTCGGGCTCAAGACACCCCAACAGGCCAATTTGATGCCCAGAGTAGCATCCCCAGGGATAGTTGGCCCAGTACGGGAAGCAATGTTAATCCGACGGCCGAAAATGTCTAGGCAGCAAGATCCAATGGCCAAAAATGTCCAGGTCATGAGAGAGCTCCCTCTTGTCCCAGTTATCATATCCCCAACATGCCCATTTGATGCCCAGAGTAGTATCCCCAGGGATAGTTGGCCCAGTACGGGAAGCAATGTTAATCCGACGGCCAAAAATGTCCTGGCAGCAAGATCTAATGGCCAAAAATGTCCAGGTTGTGAGACAGCTCTCTTTTGTCCCAGTTATCATATCCCTAATGAATGGCTTGAGTATGATTGTACTTGCACTTGATGATACCAATAGGAGTCTTCCACACCATTGGTATTAATGGAACACATAAAGATAATTTGGTCAACATGATGTAAGTCTACAGTTTGATTTACATAGAGAAATTATATATACAATTAAGTTGAAAAAGAAACCTTGAACAAGGGAAAATGAAAGTGCTATCGAAATAGAGTGAGAACAAGTCGTGGTAGAATCTCCAAGTCATAAGAATGCTTCATATACAGTTGGAATTTGATAATTGAGATCGTTGAACTTTGAATTCCTACATAAGGTGGAATATATGGCTAGCTCCTTTGCACAACACTTAAAACAAAAGTGTGAGCATATATGCAAATGAAAAGAAAAAGAAAGAAGAAAAAGAGTGAGTGCGCAAAGAGCAAATAGGCATATATCACTGTATTGTAGTATGACAAAGGGACACTTTTGAGATTTTGAATCTCAAGTGAATACGTTGATCCTAAAATTACTTGGGGCTACCTCGTTAACTCATTAGGTTGAACCAGATACTTTTACATTATGTTGAGATTCATCTTTTATGAACTGTTGATAACTAAGGTGTGGAAGCCTGCTAATACTATTCAGATGGTTCGAGTAAGGTACTATTCACGAACTTGTTCCTATGTATCGTATATGATAAACACATGTTAAAACTTCCTCATTTATTTTAATCGACTCAACTTCATGAATATGGGGATCACATCCATTAAGCTAAAACTTGCTCGGGACGAGCCAGAGTCTAAGCTTGAGAAAGTTGATGAGTGCATATTTGCATCATGTTTTACATTATTATTTTTGCATTATAGATGTAGGTGTTGGGGATCGGTGCGGAAGCAAAAAAATTCCTACGATGTAACCCCAAAACTTGCCTAGGATCTATCTATGTAGTAATGCGGTAATGGCCGAAGCGTATAGAGTACATACCCTTGTAGATCGTACGCAGTTAATGTTCCGCGGGGAACGTGGTTGAACTAGTCGTACTCGTAGCCGACCTCAAGGTCGCGAAGCTCCTCGCAGGTCACCCCTTACTCCTTCTTCATCTTCATCGTACAACAGCTCCGGCTCACGACATTTACGCACCCCAAGTCTTGCGTCTCGTGTCTTCATACACATCCGGTGCACGATGAGACCTTCGGCTCCCCGATCCCGCCGGGATTGCGGAAGTTGATATCCGGCTAGGAATCCCTACAGTGCAATGGCGTACTGCAGGTGTGCCTCGATCGCACAACCCAGACTTGGGGCCATGGTCACGAGGTATAGAGAGAGGGAGGAGGAGAAAGTCAACCAAAGGACTTCTCCAATTGTTGGTGTCTAATCCCACCCATGGGCACCCCTTTATATAGGGGGAGGGGGTGTGCCCTCCCCTTTGGGTTTCCCATGTGGGACTATTCAAGGGAGAGGGGGAGGCGCATGGGCCCTTAGGGCTTCATGGGCCAGCTGGCCAGGGGTGGGCCCGACCCCGCGCACAGCCCTAGGCTGGTCGGGTGGGCCCCTTGTGGCGGCTGGGCCTTGGCCCTTCCCCCCTTCAGTTTTCCCTTATGGGCCTTTATTCACTAGGAAGTTTGGCCCATTAGTAGAATAACCCTTCAAATTAGATTTTAATATTATATTTAATATTAATTACACTAATCAATATGTAAATACATATATTACAAAACCTGATTCAACCCGAAACACCTTTCGGTTCCCTTTCGATTTGCTCCGAACGACTTCAGATCTTTCCCGGAATGATTCTGGTCCTTTATTCTTTCTTCGAACAACTTCGGATCTCTCTGCGGAACAACTTCGGCTTTCTCTTTCTCTACTGCGATTCCGTCTTACGAATGATTGCTCTCATCGTACCCTTAAGTGTATCCTCTCATGGCTCGGGAATGCTCTAGACATGATCAGTATCAATGATCAACAGAGGGACCAGGGATGTCCATGTGACCACTATGCATTCCTGATGACAATGTTGTTTGAACCGTCTAAATGTAGCATCCTCTTCCTTTTGTTTCTCGATACAACTTGATCGAGATCCGATCATTGGTATCCCATACCTTGTTCAATCGCGTTCATAACAAGTTATATTTTCTTGTTACCGTGATATTACATCCCGTGACCTAGTCACATGTTGCAACATTTATAGATGTAATCTCACCAAGTCGGCCGTATGTATCTTTACACGTCATGTGGGTGAACAAATCCCGGTCTTGCAGTCACATGTCATCTACTGTTCCTTCGGAATACCCAACGTACACCTTTATGGCCACCGTATTACCAGATGACGGTTGATGCAGTCTAAGCGTTCTAGGGAAACAGTGAGTAATATGAGCTCACGGTCTAAAGAGAAGGAGTCTAGGTATAGCTGTTGCAACAATGAACTATGTGACTTGATCGTGTTGCAATCCTTCGAGGAATGTCCAATCACATCAATCTCCAATGATATGATCCCGTTGTGAGTCGGCATAAATGCCCGTGATCTTGAAACCCAGATCATCTTCGTGACGAACGAACTATTATGAATAAAGGCTACTAGGGACTTGGTTGTTTCATACCACACATGTACCAATGTTTCTACTTGGCATAGTTATAACACAATATGAAACTATTATAAACTAATTGAGATATGACAATAAAAACCTATTTATTATTTGCCTCTAGGGCATATCTCCTTCAGTAGGATCTTGGTATTTTACGGCGCTCACGCGCACATTTTATGCCTGTTTTCACCAGAATCAGGACAGATGATGGATCCAATGGATACAATTCTTGGAGCAGTTGTACTGTGAAGAAAAGGAGTTAAAAACAACATAAATCGCTTATTTGGGAAATATTAATAATACCAGAAGAAAACCAGAAGCGAACAAGGGAGGCAGAAGGTTCAACGATCAACTATACGGCAGGAGCAAATTTTCTGGCCGTATAGCTCCGGCTGTATAGTTGGTGCCGCCTCCGCCTTGTCAAATAGTTTCACCCCGTGCAATTGGTTCGAGGATACGACATATTGAACACCCAGAAGAAACCTCACCTCTAGAAGGCATCTGGAGGGCAAACTCATCCACAAGGATCCATCTTCGCCCTGCACAGATCCAGGAGGATAAGGCATCGATCTTCATCATCCACCGCTGCATCATCACCATATCCATTCATCCCATCTACATCCTTGTCTAGATCTTGTTGTAATTCCCGTACTCTTTATGGATTTATACAAGTACTATTCATTCATGACTGTTTCCATTACCATTGCCATGATGTTGATTGCCTCCATGTCTGAGTAGATCATTAGTTCTTGGGGAGATGGAGAAACCCTATTATGAGATTGAAATAAGATAAAGTATATTATGATATTCATCGTTGTGACCATGTGTTAGATTCTCTACATCTTGATGTTGAGAGAAGTCGACCTCTCAATATTTGCCTCTCGTGGGGACTTGATGGAGGGAACTACTAGTTGTAGTTGGCACCCCTTACGTATCAACTTGGAAATCCGAGGAAACTCACGAAACACTATCCATGCCATGGGATACGTCCTACAAGATTATGTCCCTAAATAGCGCAGTAACTCGATTGATGTCGATTGCTGACTGTTGTGGTTATGAGGATGATGTGAGTAGCGGTTGCTTCCTAGTTGTCCAAATACGGAGTTCCTCCCACACATACATAGTTAAGAAGTTCATGATAATAATCTTTATCTTAGATCCTCATAATACTAGTGGTGTATCCGCTACTCCCTGAGAACGCTTTTTCCCTATTGCAGTTCTAATCTTTCTTACATATGCGATACTTACTTTCTATATTAAGTTATTTTGCTTTACCTTATTATTGCTCTTATACCTAAAACCCAAAAACACCCTTTACACAATACTCGCATTTTATCTTGTTACTTAGAACTTAATCTAGCATTTCTGTCGTAATATTTATTTCAAGAGTTATTAGACTTCAGACTCCTGCTCCCTGTGGGATCGATATCTTTATTTCGAAAATAGCTATAAACGATCTGTGCACTTGCAGTCATCAATATCCTACTCAGATCTGGACCAATCTTGACCAACTTCTTGGCCAAGACAAACCAGATCTGGCCACTGCCCTAGTTCAAAACAGATAAAAAAGGCAAAACGAAAATAGCGAGAAAGATCCAATCTTTCCTACTAGCGCATCTCATGCGCAAGAACTAGGCCAAAAACCTAGAGCCGATGCTTTGATACCACTGTTGGGCAACACGCTGAGAGCTAGCCCAAAAAAATTCTGCTCCGGCGAGGATTCTGGCAAACCACCCCAAGATCCTGCTAAGGTCAAAGGCAATAATTTGTACCTCTCGAGGCGCAGGTGCGAAAGCTGAGGAAGCGTGTCGCGATGGTGCCGTGTGTTCCCTTGTCTCGTCCAGATCTGGCAAACTTCTCGATCCTAGGACCACCTCATCGCCAACTCCATGCTCCTCCTCGCATCCGACCACGCCGCCGCCCAACATCGTCGACGAGCACCGGGTGTTGTGCCTCTACTATCACACACACATACAAGGTGGAACATCAGCAAGAGAGATGCAACTCTCGGTCTTGCCCCTGCGGGACACGAAGGTGGTTGCCAAGTCTAGCGAAACCCTAGGACGCAGCACTAGATAGTCTCCGTCCGCCTCCAGCTACCTTCCTTTATATAGGCGAGTAGGTGAGTGCACACAACACTTGTGTCCCTCTGTCCTAAACCCTAGCCCTAGTCAAAGTGGGTCCAACCCATTGACACGTGTCCCTGTCCGAACTAGTCTAACTTGCCGGCTTGTGATAGTCGGATCAACATCCGCCTAGTCCCACTCTCTTAAGTGTGCGATCCCACATGCTTACGGTAAGCCAGACACAACCGAGTAATCATTTAGTCAGAGCCGTAGCTTAGTGACTTTCCGACTAGAGCTGAAAGTCGGTAGCGGTCTCTAGCAAGACTTGTCAACTCCCGGTCTATGCAAGTGCCCTCATTGTGATGATCTGTCCGAGTACCTTTGCCTCACGATATTGGTGATAAACCGCAAGGGAGATTCCGTCATCCCAGTGCCGGTTCACTCTCTTCTCATTGTAGTGATAACTGATTCCTTCGGCTTCCCTAAGTCGTACTACCTCGATCAATATTTGACCGAGTAGCGCATGACCATCCTTCTGAATCATATCACACAAGAGGACCCAGGGAATATCTCTCTGAGATGTAGGGGGAAATTCCACCTTGGCTGATCCACGTCACGCAGCTTGCTTCGAAGACGGTCCAAGACCATCCTTATGACTCCCAATTACAGTGAGCGTTAGATGGAGTCAAAGCCGGCTTTTCCACAACTCGGATTGTGTGATCCTCTCAGGTCTAAGGATTCCATTGTGTTAGTCGGAGCGTATAACGGTGTGCTCACGTCTTACTAATCTTTGGATCGGTCCGGCTATCGTACCTCTTCCGACTAGCCAATGCAAGGCGGACAACATCTACATGCTCATAACACGTGAAACATTGTCATCTTCCAACTTATAAATTAGTCTCGATAGTGGGTTTCCCTCCCAACCTCAAACGACAATAGAGAAACTGGCTAGGGCTAGATATGAGTATGTGGTTCTACACCTGCAATAATTACAGTGACACATATAACTAGCTCTAAGCCGGATTCCGGGTTACAAATACAAGACAAAATGTGAGCCTCTAGGGCATCATTCCTAACAATTAGCGGCACTAAGCTAAGGGAGATCCCGGGTAGGCTGGCCCAATTAGTTAGCTCGTCTTTTCTTTTTTCTTCGTGTCGCTTTGCTGGTCGCATAAAAATCAATTTTTTGTTATTTTCAAAATATTTGGTGAAGTTGATTTTTTTGGAAAACATTCAGATTTCGGAAAATATTTATTTTTTAAAAAGTCTTGATTTTGAAAAAAAGATAGATTAAAAGATGTTTAAAATTAAAATTGATTAAATTTGAAAATATTCAGATTTTTTGAAAAGAGAAACAAAAGGACAAATAGAAAAATAAAACTGAAAAGCAAAAAAAAAACCATAAAAAAACACAAGAAAGACAAAGAAAACCGATTTTGAATGTTCTAGAACCTTCTAAAACCGAGAAAACCACACACACGAAGATCCTCTGGACCGTCCCAACACATTCATCATATGCTCTCGACTCATCGAAAAAATAATGTGCTATACTTGAAATAACACTAACACTATGATGTTTTAGCGCGATATAGCAAGCTATTTAAAAAATAACATCGTCGCAAACAAAATTTTGAAAAATAGCGTGAACTCTCTAAATATATATAGCACGCTAATAGCATGAAATAGCGGGCTATTTGTTTCATGGCGTGGACGCGTGCTACGAACACCCGTGAAACTTAAATAAGGTTTGCCGATTAGACGGTTATATATATTTTTATTTTGAAAAACCTAACTGTACGTCTACTAAAAAATCGTAAAGTCAGCCCAGACGGCCAGACCTCGCTGGGCTCTTTCCAGGCCGAAAGGCTAGTGTAGCTGGGTCCACACTTCCCACCGTGGCCCAGTGACCGCCACCAGGTACCCTACCTAGCCAGTTCTCTATATAAAGAACCTGAGGTGCCACCACGGGCGCCGCCCCCTCGGCCTCCTCGCCGCCGTCGTCTTCTTGTTCTCATCAGCACTCATCACCGTTCCTTTCTTCTCCGAGGCTGTGGTTGTTTGATGTCGCCTTGATTTCGCGATTTCGTTCGACAACGAACTCTTATGTCCTCGATGCACTCTCTTTCTTGATCTTCAATTATTTTTCAGTCGTGATTGCTTGATTTGTGCAACCGGAAAGATGGTTCTCCTCGTGATCCAGATCGATTCGCTTGGTCACGGGTCGAGCCAGAAGCCTTTGGGCTCTTTCCTGAAATCAAATGCGCAGGATTTAATGCTGGCCTGTCGATCCAGATGGCTCGCCAGTTTGGCTATTCTGTGACATTTTTTCTTTTTTGTTCTACACCCCGAGTCTTCTTCACCACATGACAATTTTCTATTTTTTATTTTATTTTGGGTAGTCTTTTCCCCTGCTTCGATTGATCTCGTGAATTCTCGACGTAAAATTTGAGGATTACATGTACAGGCTCGAAAACCACCGAAACGAACCGATGTTTAGATTCCCCTTTTCTCTGTGCATCGGTTAATCTCACACCGAGGTAAACGCTTTAAAGCACCGAACAAACCGATGGTAAATTTCCTTTTCTCTGCATCGAGTAATCTCGCACTTCAAAATTAATGCATTAATAAAAAGCATGGACTGCTCGAGAATACGGAATACTACACAACAAGAACGACTCGAGTTGCTTCCAGAACTATCTGCGCCGTTTTAGGTGCGTCTCCGTTGGCCCGTCACCTCGAATGCTGAGTAGGCCGACGCCAACCAGGGCTAGATGCTACAATGGCCACTTCTGGTGTGTACAATTGGGCCCGAACAGTTAAACGTTTTCTTTATAGTTTTGTGGGTCTGTTCATTCTCCAGCCAGAATTGGTGGACCGGCCCAATGGCAGCCCGCCTGTTGGGTTTTGCGACTCTTCGATCTGAAAAAAAAGGTGAAGCTTCGTGAGATTGTTCAAACCATAAAGACTGAGATTCGTCAATTAGCTCTTATCTCTTCCGCAAACCGTACATAACTCTGGCCCCGTAAAACTGATTTCTTGCAGCATTATACTGTACCTGATACAAGTACTCCCTCTGTTTCAAAATATAAGATGCTTTAGCATTGTAAAAGAAGTGTATTACAAAGAAGTTATCTAGACGTCTTCTAACGTGTAGTTTTACCTTAAACCTAAATGAACCTAAACACTAAAAAATAGATACATTCTTTTCACAAACCTAAAACATCTTATATTTTTGAAACGAAGGGGGTAGACGTGAGCCAATAGATAATAGTAGGTGTGTTGTCTCTGCCTCTACAAGAGCAAGTACAATACAATAGATTCTAATCAGCCAGCTATAAGCTATTTTGGATGAGCAAAAAATTAGACGAAGTACAACACAATAGCTATAAGCTATTTTGCACGACGCACAAAAATCATAAAGCTACATGATACGAGATTTAAATGCTTTAACTGTTACTACTTCCTTCCCCGGAAATAAGACATTTTTGTTTTGCGTGCTTTTTTTATCAAAAAATTTATTTTAAATATATAAAGAACATTGGTACAATATTAGCAACATTGAAAAGTTTGTTTCAATATGAATTTATTAATTTTAAATAATATAATTAAATTTTAGTTGCTCTATTTATTGGGTCAAATTTTGCTTTGAATACGGTGTGCCTTATATTCCTTAAAACGGAGTTAAGTATATACTCCCTCTATTTCAAAATATAAGATGTTTTAGATTTGTGAAAGAAGTATATCTAGAGCTCTTTTAGTCGTAGGTTCATGCAGGTTTTGAGTGAACCTACACATCAAATGGGTCTAGATTTTTTTTTTTACAAAGCTAAAACACCTTATATTTTAAACGGAAAGAGTACGTAGCACACACTATACCCAGTTTATTATATCAATGCATATTTATGATGGCTAAGCCAACTGATGATTATGTTAGTAGTATTGTTTTTGCTCTAAGGCTTCTCTTATCTCATCAATATATAAATAGTACATGTCACTATTATTTATTGGCTCTTAACAAGGGCATAATACTGCACGTGATACAAGAATTTGTAAACTTTTATCGAAAATCCAAATTTTGTCGATTTTTATGGAAAATCCACATTTCGGCTGAAGGTTTCAACAATTTCGTAAGAAGTGTAGCGTTGGTGTGCGCGCGCTTGTGTCGGCGTGCTAGTGTAGTAGTGTTGGTGTGCTATGCTTGAGTTGAATCATCTTTATATTCTCGAGAAATATTAAACTAGTTGTGTTATTTGATACAACATACTGTAGGGACCAATTTTATTGTACTTCCTCCAGTCCATATTAATGGTCTTAACTTTATCTAGATTCAAATACATCTAGTCTAAATACTTAACTAGATTTATATGAATCTAGATAAATTTAAGACCATTAATATGAAACGGAAAAAGTATTAACATTGGTGCATTTATTTATGTTTACGGATGTAGAACAAGTGGGATAAGTGAGATCCAACTTTCATACCCTTATTTTAACTCTAGACTAAGTGAGATCTCACTTTTCACTTAGCCTAGAGTTAGAATAGAGATGTAGAAGCTAGATCCCACTTATCCCACTCATGTATCCCTAGTTATATTATTTTTGGAGTACAAACTATCTCTCACTTTGTTCTGATGAGAGTTGGGATTGCACAATGCATGACTGGTTTATAGGAAGAGCATATCAGGTTGATATAGAACCGCGATTCTTGTTCCGGCCCCCCAAAGTTGCCAAAATCTGCACAGACGGACTCGCTCGCTCCCTCGCCCCCACCCTCGTGGGTGACGAGTGGACGCTCCCTTCTCCCCCGCCCCAACCCCTCCCCTCCCTCCTGATGCGGCTGTCGTCCTGGACCATCGGGCGTCGCCCGCGCGGGGCTGGCGGCATCGGGATGGCCTTTCCCCGACGTGCGGAAGGGGGCGTGGGCCCTAGACGGTGTTAGTGCTTCTCGGTGGTGGCGGTTCTGCTTGGCGACGTGGTATCCGTGGGCGGAGTGGGAGGAGGCGTGGTGGTGCTGCCTATTGTGCGGCGGGGAGGCCCAGCGAGCGGCAGCTGGCAGCGCCCGCTCGGCCTAGATGTGGACCCCGTTGGGCCTCATCTGGCCGGGACGAGCCAGATGCTCTGCGAGTTGGCGCAGCTCCCTGGAGGTGCAGAACGACGACGGTGGGTCTGGGTGGTGGCGGCGCTCCCAACCACCCCTGCTACAGCGTGGAGGCTGGGGCTTTGTGGGCCCTTTGGGCCTGGCCGGGCCTGGCGGGCCTGGTGTGTCCCTGTCACTATGTTCGATCGGCTACTGCAATTGCGGTGGAGGTAGTTCCCTCCTGAGCGGATGCGATGCTGCTGACCCTGCTCCTAGTGTCACTGTTCTCGGACCTCGAGGACATGCGTTGATATCCACACTGAGATGACGAAGATGGCGCGTTTCCCACGGTGGCTCGTGCTGGTTGGTGGCAAGTTGGGTGGAGCGCTACGGAACATCCGGGGTGATGGTTTTTTGGGGTTCGGAGAAATCCATGTCGCCTCTGTCCGGAACCGACGCAGTGATGACCGCGGGTGTCGCTCCTCCTTCCTGAAGGGCGTCAGGTATACCTCTTTTCAACTCCCCTCCGTGTACTAGGAAAAACCTTAGGACCAGTTCGACAACAATGTTGTCGTCGTCACATTCCTTGATGAAGGTGTTGTTTGGTACACGGCGGTTCAAAATGGCAAGAGCACAGTGGGACTTGTCCGGAGGGTGCAACGGTTGAGGGACGTCTTCGTTTCGTCGAAGTGCCAATGTCATCATTTGTTTTGTCTTTTGTTTTTTTTGGGCTTGGTTGTGCTGCGGCCCCAGCTTGCTCGTTGTATTGTGTGGTTGCTATATTAATATAGCGGGATGAAAGTCTGTTTCGAGGATATATTCTTGTTCCCTTGTACTTCCTTCCTCCTAAAATAAGCGACTTAGGGACCGAGTTAGTATTTATTATTGTAAAATCAGAGTGTGTACTTTGTACTTTGCTCCTCAAATTGTCATCACAAATCTATGGGCACTTCTAAAACATAAGACAGCACATATTTTCCTCTGCTATGCACATTTCTTCTTTCTGTCTCTTGAAATTAATTTAAGTGCGGTCTTGAGTGTATCGACCAGTGTGAAACCACGTGATCGTGTGGGTGTATCCACGAGACCACGACCCGGTCGGTTAAGCCATGATCTGTAGGGCACGTTGCCAGAGTGACAGTGAGGCTCAGGCTACCGCAGTGTGTAGCGAATGTTGCTGACGCTGGCTGTGCTTACGGCCGAGAGCTGACGTCGCAGGGCGTGACGACAGGCCAATCGCCTCCTTAATTATATACTACTACTGGAGTACTGTATCTTGATAGCTTTGAGATCGATCAGGCTGCCACCGCATAGCTAGCAGACAAAGGCAGTGTGCTCGCAGTTGACCATGCAATAGAGTACTCCCCATGCTATCATGCAGGCCTACTCAATTCGAAAACACATGTATTAAAACCAATGGGATCTTTCGTCTGTTTCATCCTGAGTGTGATACTCAATTATATACTCCTACATACAGTGGATAAATAGTGCTTAGCTTATTTCCTTGAATGTTTTCAGATACAGCATGCCCTGAGATTATTGTGCGATACATGCACCGATGATTCCGTATTTTAAACCAAAAATATACTCCTTCTGTTCAAAATAGATGTCGTAATATTTTTAAAATGGATATATCTAGTACAAAGAGTGTATAGATACACCCAAATTTTGATAACTTTACGACACATATTTTTAGACAGAGAGAGTATGTTTTTAAGTTCCAAGAAATTCTGGAAACAAATCAAGACGTAGCCGGTGATGTAAACCACGGACATGCAAACTACCAATTGAAAATTGTGTGTATTTTGAGCTACACGAAAATGACAAAACTATGGATCTAGTACCACATTTTCAAATCTCCAAAAAATATCATAATTTGTCTACTTATGTAGCCCATAATAAGATGATTTGCATTGTGATTTTGCATGCTTGTAGGATATATCATTAACAAAGTCCAAAGATTTTTTATTTGTTTTGGAACTTTAAATATTTTTTTGATTTTTTTAATATAGAGGGATCACTAGAGCTCATGTGACGGAAGAACCTTTGGGATACCCTAACACGACACTCAATTTTTGCAAACAAAAAACACAATGCCAACATTTGTATAGAAGATCAAAGTACTTTAAGCATCCATCTCTTCTTCTTTTATTAAAGGGGATGCCTCACCAGAAGCCCTTGTTAGAAATAATGGGCTAAATCACTTAGCCCATGTATAATTTCAGATTTTTTTCTAAATCTCAAAACTCATGTGTGTGGAAGTCCCATATGTGAAGCAACCCATGTTGGGGTCATTAATACCTTAGATCCGAATTACGAATATAGTGTAGCTTCTTTTTCCCTAGTAGACCTAGGTTATCGAATCCTCGGGAAGCGAATGCGTAGTAAAGTTACTTTAACGGACACATACTTGTACTAGCAAGGGGTGCAAAGATCCACAATTTCTCTGTTGGAAATTGAGTGCTAGGAACACCCAAAGTGTCCTAGTTGATTAAAATGGCAAAAGTGACCATTTCTTTTATTTAATTTTTTTTATTTCTTTTTCTTTGGTTTTTGCTTGGGAATGATCTAGACGATGTGGCATTCACCTTAGAGTCATTTTACAACCATTAGAACACATAATCATGGCATTTCAAAAAAACTCCTATTTAAATGCAATACTCATCTGCATGCTTAAATACTTTAAATGGAAAAAGTTTTTGTTAACCCTAAATTGGGTGATTTGGATCTTGATTAACCTTGATTAAAGATTTGAGATGTTACAGACTGCGTGCGCGTCGTCTTCTACGCCTTCTTCTTTGACCAGTCTCTACAAACTCTACACCAATAGCTTCTCTATCTACAAACGATCAGTACATATGTTGCGTTCTTATATGTTCTTTTACGATGGTTGTTGTAGAGTTTGCACTACTACTGTTCATGTTGATTAGTACATCTAGTATGTTATAGTTTCACATGATTGCATCTATTATAGTCATGATTTATATTCTAGAATTAATTGTGAAAATTCTGCTTAATAATCGAATAGCCCCTACGGTGATTTTTATTTTTTAAATAATAAGAATGTAAATCCGCGTCTGTAGAATCTTAAATCTGGGTGAATGGGTTGTATATCCACTTCCGTAACTAATAAGTGGGCTATGCTTACTTCTTCATCCATCTCTTCATAGAATGTATTTCCTAATTACCCCTCCAACATTCCTTCTAAGGCGGATGGTGGATTTACTCTATGTAATGACGGTCACAAATAGCAACAATGAAAAGGGTGTCTTTTGGGACTTGGTGTGGCTTGTAACTCAAATGACCAAATAAATTTCACCTCACGGAAAGAAAACGTGACAATTTTGAAAAGCTACCTGTTATAATGCTTGGATTGAGAAAAGTAACAACGATGATGGTCATAGTATTGATCACATACAAAAATCCATCTTACTATGGACCCGTATTGATAACTAAAAACCACAACACTCGTTATCAAAGCAAAGTATATTGGGGAAACATTGATGGGATTAGAAAGTATGATATTGTAACACCCTCGAATCGGCCCTATGCAAGTTTTAGCCCTTTTCGCCAAACCCGCATAGAAACGATTCAAGGACGCCCACCAGGCACTTTCGTGCGGGTAGAAAACGAAGTAATACCATTACACAACAGTCCTCGATGGGACCCACAGAACATATATATATATACAACAACGACTCAACGTGCCAAGAATACAGATATACAATACAAAGATCCAAATCACCTTGAAAACAATACAGCGTCCGAGTACGGACAAGATGCAAATGGGGCTAAGAGCCCTGAAGAATAACCAATGGCGTCCATAACCCTGCCCAGGCCAAGCCGGAAGGGTAACCCTGCTAACGACGACGATCTCAAACCTGCTAAAACAAAAGGGGTGCCGACAAAGGGCAAAGAAAAAAGAGGAGCGTCAGTACTGAGGCCAGTACATGGCGAGGCTAGAATTCGGCGGTCCTCGCCTACACAGGTATGGTGGGCTGGAGCGGCAGCGCTGCGGCACTAAACAACCTATAGAGACTCGAGACAACTGGGGGTTATCAGAGAGGGGTAAGAAAGACCTATTCGGATCCAACCTGAAGCTAACACCAAACAAACCCATCCTGGTATTTCCCCCTCGAGACCAAACGAGGAAGTCAGACCAAGGAACTCACACAGTTGGCAATTTAACTCATTCCGTTATAGTTGCAGCTGTTACTAATCAGATATAGATAGCATGAGTCATCCTGATAGCATAAGTAGTGGGCAGTTTTAGTTAACATTCAGTTGTAGTTGGAACATTTACTAGTCAGATATAATTGTCCTGAGGAATCCCAAAACCCAGCATTTGTTAGCACTTTTATCACATTCCATTGGAGTTGCAATACTTACTAGACAGATATAACAAAACAACCCAGGTCCACCAGTGGTTGGCATTTTTAATATCCATTCCGTTATAGTGAAGCTGATTACTAGTCAGATATATTAAGTCAAATTTATAGCACTACTTTAGTTATGCTTGTCTATGATCGAGATACTGTGCTCCAAGTCGTCCATAACCGCGGACACGACTTTCAGAAAGTTTTACCCTGCAGGGGTCCACAAATAGCAACACACACTCGATCAACCTCGGAAAAACCAACTCAAAACCCAACGAGGCATTCACGACAAAGCGATCACAGGATTCATAAAATATTTCACGGGGCCACCCCACTAAGCTACCCGCAACGACGTTGGCCGGCTCCGGAACGGACCCATGGTTTGCGTCAATGGCTGTAAACGACTGGGAACCCGAAAGTGTGACTGGGCTTGTCGATACCGCGAAAACACTCCGCAATCCTAAACAGTACAGGTGCTCCACGCACAATCTTAAATAAAGCAGTAAACTTGGCATAAGTACATGATAGTAAATAAAACCTCAAACTAGTTTGTGGCCCCAAGAAATAGAAATGAATCAAGCTCTGGCTCAGGAGGGTCCATAAAGCCTCCCGGATGTGGATAGTGCGAAAAATCAAGGAACAGGTATCAAGTACTCGGGGTCCTACGGGACACAAGTGAGCGTCGAAGAACCAAATAACATCTATTGCCCACCGATGCCTCTGCATTAGTTATATCTAGCATTTTAATAGTTGTATTTAAAGTCATGATCATCTCCACCATTAAGCATCTGCCAACATACCGACAACTGTGGTACTTGACAACACGAGATCGCACCTGAGCAAGCAACTACGACTCGCAAGGCTAGCTATCTACCAACACAGGTAATAGGAGGTGTCCAAGGCAATATAGAGGCTGCACGGGATATAACTAGTGTACGGAAACTAAAGCATCGCGACACGGATAGCAATAGATCAACAGGAGGAAATAAATACTATAAATGCAAAATAGGTAGAAGGGGAAGAGATGCTCGCCTGGGAAAACACTACCGACGGATCATATCCGGAGAACTTGTCGACACTCGCATCAACTCATCGGCCTAATCCGTGAAGAAGCAAACACTAGAAGAAACACCGGATGCAATATTTAATACTACGGCAGAAGATCCGGCATGATTATGATATGATGCAGATGCGGTGCAATTAGGCCATATTAAGCGGAACCGGGGTCCTGACAATTACTGTGACGGTTCAAGTTATTTAGATACCCCACAAATTAAATGTTGGATTAGCAAGACAAAACATGGCATCGGTTCGCTACACCAATTTAAATGGAGTCCGGAATAAGACAAAGGTATGCCGCATAAACACTCCATAATTAATTATGAGGTGAATCGGCATAATGCCCCCAAACCACATGACATGTGTGCAAGCATGACAATTTAAATGCAACAGATTTTATATATAACATTTATAAAATAGGGGTTGGATAGGGGTCACACATCTGGGTTCAGAAGATCTTGGCTTCATAGGGGGTACGGGGTTCGACGGGGATCGGTCTCGGACAACGGAAGGAGAGCTTGGCATTCCGGGAAGAAGGACTTGGTTTGGCGTCGGGGCACATCGGATTCGCCCTGGTCGGTGTCGATCTTGTCGTCGATGGCGAACTTGAGTTGATCGGGTACCGAGGTTTTTAGATCCGGGAAGTAGATCTTGACGCCTGGGACGAAGAACTCGGGTTCGGACGGAGGTCTTGGCGTTCCGATGGATCGGTCTTTGGGGTCGAAGAACTTGGCGCGCCAGGGTTCGGTCTTCGGATCCGAGTAGAAGAACTTGGCGTTCCGTATCGGCGACCTTGGCGTCCGGGGTGGTGATCTTGGCGTTCCGAGAAGGAGAACTTGTCGTTCCGGTTTCGAGGGTCGGTGGCGAGCTTTTTCGGCGCCGGAAGGTCTTGGTTCGGCACCCGGGGTCTTGATGTCCGAGAAGAAGAGCTTCGGGGCGTTCCCTTCGAGGAGATCGTGACAGGTCTGGAGACATCGATCTAAGGTAGCCGGTCTTGACCGCGCCGAACTCGAACGTACTCATCTTCACGGTGGACAGCAGAGCACTAACGCGGCCACGGCCTGGGGGTGGTCGTCAGGGGAACCTACACAAAGGAGGAACTGGCGTCTTCCATCGCGAGGGTCGGCGACCAGCAGGTCTCGGGACACTGGTTCCGTGGCAGATCTTGCTCGGGGCGACGACGACGCTGGGGTCCTACGAGGATGCGATGAGGGACCCACAAGCGAGGCAGTGGCGGTGGTTGGTGCTGCAGGCGAGGGGAGCGCCCGAGTCGGCGGGGGGGACGGGGTGAGGATGACGGAGGAGGGTCGAGCTCGGGGCGGCACGGCCGGGAGGTGCAGGGGTCGGAGCGGCGCCGGCGGGCCGGAGCTCGAGGTGGGAGGGAGAGCAGCGGCGGCGGAGATGGTTGGCGAGGCAGGGGCCCACGGCGGCGCGGTGGCGGGCCTGGGCCGGCGGACCGGAGGCGACTCACGCGGAAGGAGGCGATGAGGCGAGCCGATAGGGTGGCGGTGCGAGCAGGGCGGTGAGGTTTAGCGGGAGCCCGCCGGGAGGTGGAGGAGGTGGCGGAAACGGCGGCGGAGGTTGGGGAAGAGGCGCCCGGGGACGACTGTGGTCGACGGCCGGCGCACCTAGCGACGGAGGGGAGAGATGAGAGGGAGAGAGAGTTGTGGGAGCGGGTAGGTGGGCGTCGGGGACGGGCCTCTCCAGCGGGGTGGGGCCCGGGGCGGGGATCGAGGCCGTCGGGGTGGTGGCGGTTGGCGGGGTGGGGAGTGCGATGTGGCCAGGGTGGGGACAGGTGGCGACGAGGGGTTGGCCCAGGCGACGTGGCGCGGGGCACTGGTTGGTGGGCGTCACGCGCGTGGTTGGTGGCTGGTGGGAGTGGGCAGGAAAAGGAAGAGGTGGGGCCTAGCGGGGGGAGAGAGAGAGAGAGAGAGAGGCGGCGGGGTGGGTAGATGGTTTGGGGTTAGGGTTTAGGTAGGTTTAGTTTTAGGGTTTGGAGGTGGCCGGCCAGGCTTTCGGGCCTGGCGGGCTGCCTCCTAAAAATAATTAAATAAACTATTTATTTCAAACAAGGCTTTTAGAAGCCATTTGTAGACGAAACGAAATAATCCGGACAAGCCCGGATTTTAATTTGAAATAAAGACGGGGCATCTAGAAAACAAAAACAGGCTTTTCAAAAATAGCTTTTGGCAAACCATGCATGATGATGACGATGCTCAAATGCAATGTGGCATGATGACATGAGCATGCGTTCATGATGATGCAATGCACAAAAACACCGCGATTTCTAGTAGTGGTTTTAGCGGGGCGCCACAATTCGACACCACTAACAATGGATCTCGCCCTCGAGATCCGCCTCATGGTACCGGGGAGAAGGTCGGCGATCTGAATCTTCTCGCTACGGGTAGATCCTCGCGACACCACTAACAAGAGGTCGTTGCTCACATCCGTCGAGAGAACACTCCGGATAACAAAGGACAAAGATAAAGGTATCAAAAGATAAGGTCACCTTTAACTTCCATAGAAGGAGTAAATCGCATTGATGCCCCATTCAATGTACAAAAGCGAATGATAAGAGTAGTGGTATGGTCGCGACTCCATCCCGCACTCATATCATTACTCCGTACATGAATAGCAGATTTATGCAACCAACTCTCGGAATCAGACTGAAGATCTCGACAAGCGAGGCTCGGAAGCAAAAGAGTGATGCAAACTCTGCATCGGATCTTGCATACATGATGTCGTCGCATTGGAAACCACTGGAAGGCACAACCAAGGAACAAAGAATGGTACCAAAGATAAAGGATCACTCAGATAGCATGAAGTCCGGAGGGAGAAACACCGTTGCCAAAGGAGGAAGCGAAACCCTGAAGGTACGACATAAACCCAACCACGAGAATTCCTAGACTCGAAGACAAGATAAGAGAGCAGATTCAAAACACGCCGAGGTAAGAGGAGAACAACAGAGGGGTAAGGAGTAAAAGCAGACCTAATCAGATCTATCCAACCAATTTTACAAAAATAGTTTTGACACTCTACTTCGGCCGTTAGCTAGGTTATCCTACAGGCTGGACTTGTGGGGTATCGTAACTGCTGAGCTCTGATACCACTCTGTAACACCCTCGAATCTGCCCTATGCAAGTTTTAGCCCTTTCCGCCAAACCCGCATAGAAATGATTCAAGGACGCCCACCAGGCACTTTTGTGCGGGTGGAAAACAAAGTAATACCATTACACAACAGTCCTTGATGGGACCCACAGAACAGATATATATACAACAATGACTCAACGAGCCAAGAATACAGATATACAATACAAAGATCCAAATCACCTTGAAAACGATACAGCGTCCGAGTACGGACAAGATGCAAATGGGGCTAAGAGCCCTGAAGAATAACCAATGGCGTCCATAACCCTGCCTAGGCCAAGCCCGAAGGGTAACCTTGCTAACGACGACGATCTCAAACCTGCTAAAACAAAAGGGGTGCCGACAAAGGGCAAAGGAAAAAAGAGGAGCGTCAGTACTGAGGCCAGTACATGGCGAGGCTAGAATTCGGCGGTCCTCGCCTACACAGGTATGGTGGGCTGGAGCGGCAGCGCAGCGGCACTAAACAACCTATAGAGACTCGAGACAACTGGGGGTTATCAGAGAGGGGTAATAAAGACCTATTCGGATCCAACCTGAAGCTAACACCAAACAAACCCATCCTGGTATTTCCCCCTCGAGACCAAACGAGGAAGTCAGACCAAGGAACTCACACAGTTGGCAATTTAACTCATTCCGTTATAGTTGCAGCTGTTACTAATCAGATATAGATTGCATGAGTCATCCTGATAGCATAAGTAGTGGGCAGTTTTAATTAACATTCAGTTGTAGTTGGAACATTTACTAGTCAGATGTAATTGTCCTGAGGAATCCCAAAACCCAGCATTTGTTGGCACTTTTATCACATTCCATTGGAGTTGCAATACTTACTAGGCAGATATAACAAAACAACCCAGGTCCACCAATGGTTGGCATTTTTAATATCCATTCCGTTATAGTGAAGCTGATTACTAGTCAGATATATTAAGTCAAATTTATAGCACTACTTTAGTTATGCTTGTCTATGATCGAGATACTGTGCTCCAAGTCGTCCATAACCGCGGACACGGCTTTCAGAAAGTTTTACCCTGCAGGGGTCCACAAATAGCAACACACACTCGATCAACCTTGGAAAAACCAACTCAAAACCCAACGAGGCATTCACGACAAAGCGATCACAGGATTCATAAAATATTTCAGGGGGCCACCCCACTAAGCTGCCCGCAACGACGTTGGCCGGTTCCGGAACGGACCCATGGTTTGCGTCAATGGCTGTAAACGACTGGGAACCCGAAAGTGTGACTGGGCTTGTCGATACCGCGAAAACACTCCGCAATCCTAAACAGTACAGGTGCTCCACGCACAATCTTAAATAAAGCAGTAAACATGGCATAAGTACATGATAGTAAATAAAACCCCAAACTAGTTTGTGGACCCAAGAAATAGAAATGAATCAAGCTCTGGCTCAGGGGGGGTCCATAAGGCCTCCCGGATGTGGATAGTGCGAAAAATCAAGGAACAAGTATCAAGTACTCGGGGTCCTACGGGACACAAGTGAGCGTCGAAGAACCAAATAACATCTATTGCCCACTGATGCCTCTGCATTAGTTATATCTAGCATTTTAATAGTTGTATTTAAAGTCATGATCATCTCCACCATTAAGCATCTGCCAGCATACCAACAACTGTGGTACTTGACAACACGAGATCGCACCTGAGCAAGCAACTACGACTCGCAAGGCTAGCTATCTACCAACACAGGTAATAGGAGGTGTCCAAGGCAATATAGAGGCTGCACGGGATATAACTAGTGTACAGAAACTAAAGCATCGCGACACAGATAGCAATAGATCAACAGGAGGAAATAAATACTATAAATGCAAAATAGGTAGAAGGGGAAGAGATGCTCGCCTGGGAAAACACTACCGACGGATCATATCCGGAGAACTTGTCGACACTCGCATCAACTCATCGGCCTAATCCGTGAAGAAGCAAACACTAGAAGAAACACCGGATGCAATATTTAATACTACGGCAGAAGATCCGGCATGATTATGATATGATGCAGATGCGGTGCAATTAGGCCATATTAAGCGGAACCGGGGTCCTGACAATTACTGTGACGGTTCAAGTTATTTAGATACCCCACAAATTAAATGTTGGATTAGCAAGACAAAACATGGCATCGGTTCGCTACACCAATTTAAATGGAGTCCGGAATAAGACAAAGGTATGCCGCATAAACACTCCATAATTAATTATGAGGTGAATCGGCATAATGCCCCCAAACCACATGACATGTGTGCAAGCATGACAATTTAAATGCAACAGATTTTATATATAACATTTATAAAATAGGGGTTGGATAGGGGTCACACATCTGGGTTCAGAAGATCTTGGCTTCGGAGGGGGGTACGGGGTTCGACGGGGATCGGTCTCGGACAACGGAAGGAGAGCTTGGCGTTCCGGGAAGAAGGACTTGGTTTGGCGTCGGGGCACATCGGAATCGCCCTGGTCGGTGTCGATCTTGTCGTCGATGGCGAACTTGAGTGGATCGGGTACCGAGGTTTTTAGATCCGGGAAGTAGATCTTGACGCCTGGGACGAAGAACTCGGGTTCGGATGGAGGTCTTGGCGTTCCGATGGATCGGTCTTCGGGGTCGAAGAACTTGGCGCGCCAGGGTTCGGTCTTCGGATCCGAGTAGAAGAACTTGGCGTTCCGTGTCGGCGACCTTGGCGTCCGGGGTGGTGATCTTGGCGTTCCGAGAAGGAGAACTTGTCGTTCCGGTTTCGAGGGTCGGTGGCGAGCTTTTTTGGCGCCGGAAGGTCTTGGTTCGGCACCCGGGGTCTTGATGTCCGAGAAGAAGAGCTTCGGGGCGTTCCCTTCGATGAGATCGTGACATGTATGGAGACATTGATCTAAGGTAGCCGGTCTTGACCGCGCCGAACTCGAACGTACTCATCTTCACGGTGGACAGCAGAGCACTAACGCGGCCACGGCCTGGGCGTGGTCGTCAGGGGAACCCTGGAGGAACTAGCGTCTTCCATCGCGAGGTTCGGTGACCAGCAGGTCTCGGGACACTGGTTCCATGGCAGATCTTGCTCGGGGCGACGACGACACTGGGGTCCCGCGAGGAGGCGATGAGGGACCCACAGGCGAGGCGGTGGCGGTGGTTGGTGCTCGAGGCGAGGGGAGCGCCCGAGGCGGCGGGGCGGACGGGGTGAGGATGGCGGAGGAGGGTCGAGCTCGGGCTCGGGGCGGCACGGCCGGGAGGTGTAGGGGTCGGAGCGGCGCCGGCAGGCCAGACCTTGTGGCATCCCGCTAAAACCACTACTAGAAAATCGCGGTGTTTTTGTGTTGCGCATCATCATGACTGCACGCTCATGTCATCATGCCACATTGCATTTGAGCATCGTCATCATCTTGCATGGTTTGTTTAAAAACTATTTTCGAAAAGTCTGGTTTTGTTTTCTAAACGCCCCATCTTTATTCAAATACAAAACCCGGTTCTCCGGATTATTTTGTTTCGTCTACAAACAGTTTTCAAATGCCCCGTTTTAAACAAATAAAATTTTATTTTATTTTTAGGGGGCAGCCGAACCGGGCCGATCCGACCCAGCCGGCCACCCCCAGTACAAAAACCAGAACCACCCAAACCCTTTTTCTACCAAATACCCTACCCCTAATCCTACCCAGCCCCCTCCACCTCACCCCGACCAATCGCATCTCGCCACGTCACCCTCCTGACCCCACCCCTGTCTTCCATCCACCCACACCACGCCACCTCACCCCCAGACCACCACCTGGCCCACCTCTTTCCCGCCCAGCCGCGCGTGCCCCCACGCTACCGCAAGCAGACAACCCCCTGGTCGTCGCCTGGGCCCCACCCCGCTCCACCTGCCCGCTCACCTCGATCCCCTCCCCGCACGCACGCTCCCTCACCCCACCACGTGACCCACCCCGACCCCACCTGCCTATCCCGCACATCCCTCCCACCAACTGTCTCCCTCCCCGAGCTTCCCACCTGCCGCCTCTCCGTCCTGCCGGGCTCGGCCGCATCTCCACCGTCCTGCTCGGACCGCGCCTGCCGCCGTCAGCCCGGAGTCCGCCGCCGCCAACTCCCTGCAACCTCCCATCCGCCACCGCCCTCGACCGCTACCGCGGTCTGTCCTCGCCTCTCTCCGGCCTCCCCGCCGCCAGGGCCGCCCTCCACCGCATCGGGCCACCCCCTGCCTTGCCTCGTCGGCCCTTTACCCCCTCCGTCGTCAGGAGCCCCACGCCGGCCTCCTCCCCCACACCGGCCTCCTCCTCTCGCGTCGGCCTCCTCCTCCCGCCGCTCGAGCTCGCCCCGCCGTCCGCCGCCGCGACCTCGCTCGCCTCCTTCCCCGACCTCGTCCGTCCCCGTCAACCACCGACTGGCTCGAGCCCTGCCCCTCTGCTCGCCTGCGAGCCCGCCTCCTCGACCAGCCGGGACCGGCCTCACCGGAGCCCTGTCAGCGCCGCCGTCAAGCGCTGCAGTGCGGCCGAGCCACCCTTCACCGGCCGCAGTCACGCGCCGCCTGGACCTTGCTGGCGCCGTTGCCGCGCTCCCTGTCCTCGGCTCAAGCGTCCTCCTCTCTGTACCTCCACCGTGCGCCCGTCTACCTCGTCATCAGCATGCGTCGTCTGCTGCCTCGAGCTTCGAGCATCGTCGCCTTCCTGCGGGCGCCCCACACACATCGCCGCCCGTTCGTGTCCTGTGCCTCCACCTCGTTCCTCTATTGACAGAGAGCACAACACCCTACCGCACGTGCACTTGGGACGCCAAGTCAAGATCTCATCTACGACAAACTCGGAAGAATAGTTTGTAATATGTACGTATGTCCGTCAAGATCTACACCGAAGCTATGTACTCGTGAAGCGAAGATTCGACAAGATCTTCTTAGACGCCAAGAACCCGTGGTACCCGAAGGCCATCAACACCAGAACCAAGTTCGCTATCGACACCTGAGACCGAACACCGAAGTTCTCCATCGCGGAACGGAAGTTTGTCAACATGGAGCCGTCGGGCCACGCAAGACCATCGGCGCCACACCTAAGACCGGCACCGACACCCGATAACCTCAACAAGTGACGCCAAGATCTACATCACGGATCCGCCGGGCGAGACCTCGAAGGTCGTCGACGCGTGAAGATGTATCCTCGGAATTCCGAGGAGATCGGCAAGAACTCCTACACGGACACCAAGACCCCGGATCCAATGCATTGAGGTTGTACCTGAAGACCGATCCCGCCGAACACGGTGCACCTCGAAGACCTCGTCCCCGAAGACCCCGAAGACCGATCTGAAGACCGATCATGGCGTCCGAAGGCCGAACCCCGTCAACCCCTTGGAGCGCCAAGTTCTTCCTCCCGCCGAGACCGAACCCCATCGACCCTTGCGAACACCAAGATCTTCGACCCCTAATGTGTGATCCCCTTTCCGAGACCCATATTTTTTATAATAAATGATATGTACCAGTTGCATTAAATTGTTCATCCTTGCAGGCATATTTGGGTGTTTGGGGCTATTTCGGAAATTCACCTAAATTAAATATGGAGTCCATATACGGGCTATTCTAGCCTTATATTGGCTCCATTTAAATTGGGGTAGCAAACCGATGCCATGTTTCACCCTGTTAATACAACATTTAAATTGCGGGGGTTCTAAATAACTTGAACCGTGTAATTAATTGTCGGGACCCCGGTTCCGCTTAATATTGTCTAATTGCACCGCATCTGTGCCATGCCATGCACCATATCATAAGCATGCCGGATCTTTTGCCGTAGTATTAAATATTGCATCTGGTGTTTCTTCTAGTGTTTGCTTCTTCGCGGATTAGGCCGATGAGTTGATGCGAGTATCGACAAGTTCTCGGGATATGATCCTTCGGCAGTGTTTCCCAGGCGAGCATCTCTCCCCCTTCTACCTATTTGGCATTTATAGTTTTATTTCCTCCTGTTGATCTATTGCTATCCGTGTCGCGATGCTTTAGTTTCCGAACACCAGTTATATCCCGTGCAGCCTCTATATTGCCTTGGACACCTCCTAATACCTGTTGTTTGGTAGATAGCTGGCCTTGCGAGTCGTAGTTGCTTGCTCAGGTGCGATCTTGTGTTGTTGAGTACCACAGTTGTTGGTATGCTGGCAGATGTTGATGGTGTAGATGCTTACTGGTGGAGATGATCATGACTTTAAAGACAACTATTAAAATGCTAAATATAACTAATGCAAAGGCATCGGTGGGCAATAGATGTTATTTGGTTCTTCCACGCCCACTTGTGTCCCGTAGGACCCCGAGTACTTGATACCTGTTCCTTGATTTTTTCGCACTATCCACATCCGGGAGGCCGTGGACGCCCCTGAGCTAGAGCTTGATTCATTTCTATTTCTTAGGGCCACAAAGTAGTTTGGGGCTTTATTACTATCCTGTACTTATGCCATGCTTTACTGCTTTATTTACGATTGTGTGTGGAGCACCTGTACTGTTTAGGATTGCGGAGTGTTTTCGCGGTATCGACAAGCCCAATCACACTTTTGGGTTCCCAGTCGTTTACAGCCATTGGCGCAAACCTTGGGTCCGTCTCGGAGCCGGCCAACTTCGTTGCGGGTAGCTTAATGGGGTGGCCCCCTGAAATATTTATGAATCCTGTGATTGCTTTGTCGTGAAAGCCTCGTTGGGTTTTGAGTTGGTTTTTCCGAGGTTGATCGAGTGTGTGCTGCTATTTGTGCACCCCTGCAGGGTAAAACTTTCTGAAAGCCGTGTCCGCGGTTATGGACGACTTGGAGCACAACATCTCGATCATAGACAAGTATAACTAAAGTAGTGCTATAAATTTGACTAAATATATCTGACTAGTAATCAGCTTCACTGTAACGGAATGGATATTAAAAATGCCAACCACTAGTGGACCTAGGTTGTTTTGTTATATCTGCCTAGTAAGTATTGCAACTCCAATGGAATGTGATAAAAGTGTCAACAACTGTTGGGTTTGGGATTCCTCAGGACAATTATACCTGACTAGTAAATGTTCCAACTACAACGAAATGTTAACTAAAACTGCGCACTACTTATGCTATCCGGATGACTCATGCTATCTATATCTGATTAGTAATTGCTGCAACTATAAGGGAACGAGTAAAATTGCCAACTGTGGGAGTTCCTTGGTCCGACTTCCTTGTTTGGTCTTGAGGGGGAAATACCAGGATGGGTTTGTTTTGTGTTAGCTTCAGGTTGGATCTGAATAGGTCTTTCTTATCCCTCTCTGATAACCGCCAGTTGTATCGAGTCTCTATAGGTTGTTTAGTGCCGCTGCGCTGCCGCTTCAACCCACCATACCTATGTAGGCGAGAGCCGCCGAATTCTAGCCTCGCCATGTACTGGCCTCAGTACTGACGCTCCTCTTTTTCCTTGCCCTTTGTCGGCACCCCTTTTGTTTTAGCAGGTTTGAGATCGACGTCGTTAGCAGGGTTACCCTTCCGGCTTGGCCTGGGCAGGGTTATGGACGCCATTGGTTATTCTTCAGGGCTCTTAGCCCCATTTGCATCTTGTCCGTAGACGGACGTTGTATCGTTTTCCAGGTGATTTGGATCTTTGTATTGTATATCTGTATTCTTGACTCTTGGAGTCGTGTTGTATATATATCTGTTCTGTGGGTCCCATCGAGGACTGTTGTGTAATGATATTACTTCGTTTTCCACCCGCACGAAAGTGCCTGGTGGGCGTCCTTGAACCGTTTCTATGCGGGTTTGGCAGAAAGGGCTGAAACTTGCATAGGGCCGATTTGAGGGTGTTACAGAGCTTGAGGCGGGAGGGAGAGAAGGGGTGGCGGAGATGGTTGGCGAGGCAGGGGCCCCCGGCGGCGCGGTGGCAGTCTCGGGCCGGCGGACCGGAGGCGACTCACGTGGAAGGAGGCGGCGAGGCGAGCCGATAGGGCGACGGTGCGAGCGGGGCGGTGAGGTCGAGCGGGAGCCCGCCGAGAGGTGGTGGAAACGGCGGCGAAGGTTAGGGAAGAGGCGCCTGGGGACGACGGTGGTCGACGGCCTGCGCACCTGGCGGCGGAGGGGAGAGATGAGAGGGAGAGAGAGCTGCGGGAGCGGGGTAGGTGAGCGTCGGGGACGGGCCTCTCCAGCGAGGTGGGGCCCAGGGCGGGGATCGAGGCTGTCGGGGTGGTGGCGGTTGGCGGGGTGGGGAGTGTGATGTGGCCAGGATGGGGACAGGTGGCGACGAGGGGTTGGCCCAGGCGACGTGGCGCGGGGCACTGGTTGGTGGGCGTCACGCGCGTGGTTGGTGGCTGGTGGGAGTGGGCGGGAAAAGGAAAAGGTGGGGCCTGGCGGGGAGAGAGAGAGAGAGAGAGAGAGAGAGAGAGAGAGAGAGAGAGAGAGTGGCGGCGGGGTGGGGAGATGGTTTGGGGTTAGGGTTTAGGTAGGTTTAGTTTTAGGGTTTGGAGGTGGCCGGCCGGGCTTTCAGGCCTGGCGGGATGCCTCCTAAAAATAATTAAAATAACTTATTTATTTCAAACAAGGCTTTTAGAAGCCGTTTGTAGACGAAATGAATTAATCCGGACAAGCCCGGGTTTTAATTTGAAATAAAGATGGGGCATCTAGAAAACAAAACCAGACTTTTCAAAAATAGCTTTTGGCAAACCATGCATGATGATGACGATGCTCAAATGCAATGTGGCATGATGACATGAGCATGCGATCATGATGATGCAATACACAAAAACACCGCGATTTTCTAGTAGTGGTTTTAGCGGGGCGCCACAGATATCGAAGCCTTGAGCTCTTTGAGTGTGAACTTTACGCATGCCCTATCATCTAGATTTAGACATGGATTGTCGATCTGCTATAGCTTATCAATTGCGAAAATGCACATTACTTACTCTTTGTAAGTAGGTTCCTGAAATATTCTCCCACCTTCTCTTTCAGTGTTTGTTTGATACTATAGTTGATTTTGGAACATGGTCAAAGAGTGGCTTGGGATGCTGGATATCCACCAGGCCCACTGGCATTCTGTAGGAACATAGTGGTGGGTGGGAGTCACACGTGATACGTGAATCCAATGAAGTACACATCGTCACTCCATGTTTATGTGTCTTAGGAATTTTGGAACAAGCATAATGTAAGGGTGTTCCAAGATATTTCATCCATATCGCCATGAAGGTACTAATAAGTGGAAAGTAGGATTTGTTTTAGTCTCTTTTTGAAAGGGTAATTGTCCCTATGTGTGGTTTTGGTGATTAATGGCAATCCCTATGGACTAATGTTTTTATTGAGTTTTATATGAAGGAATATTTCATAGGTCATGCTTGTAGTTCATGTGTTGGATTCATGTGTGGATGCCATGAAGATAAAGATATACCTTGAGTATTGGCATCAAGATCATCAAGTTGAAGAGAATAATATGATATGATTAAGATCATGAGAGTGTGATCTTAATAGAAGAATTCAATATATGTATCTAAGTCGGTGTCATGATAGCCTCACTAGTTGAGCCATGGTTGACTAAGATTTAGAGCATGTAATCAAATGAAGAGTTTTTTATGTAGCTCAGGATATTGAGATGGAGGATGAAGATACATGGTTGACCAATACAAAGAGTGAAGATTAGATTTCGAGTTTGGTCAACACATGAAGCATAAAGAATGTACCACATGGATCTTGTGTTATGGTAAGCTTGTCAATCATGCTCCATGAACTAATCCATTATACATGTGCCTTTGTGTTATCTATATTGGTTAGGTATCTTTTCATGAGCATGCATTAAAAGTAAATATCTCATATAGCCCATGAGAGAATGACATCAAGTGGTGATCGTCATCAAGGTTGAGAAGGGAAAATTCAAGATAAGCATCTCAAGAAGATCATTTGCTTGAAGCTTGCCATCCATATTGGCGATAATGGACATGTGAAGATGTTCCTTAATGAAGCCATTCCATAGTGGTGTATGTGGGAACAAATTATGAGTCTTCATGAAGCAACAATGATCAAGTGAAGCATTCCAGCTTGGATGGAGCTTGAAGCGTTGTCATCAAGATCAAGCGGGATGCACAAGGCAAAGGTATGGCCTTGATAGGTTTTCCTTTTACCGGTCTCAAGGCGGTTGTTGGAAGATCGGATTATATGATAGATAGTCGCACTATTAAGAGGGACTTTCGGTTGGGTAACTTGATCACGTCGTCTTAGAGAACTCAATCCTTTACATACTTTGCATCTTTTCATTTTGTTGCTTCATGGTGTTTCTCCATGTGAGGTTTTTGAGCTTGTTGCTAGATTTTCAACAAGCCCAAGTTCATCGAAAATACAAATTGTATGCATCTTCTATTGCGTTTTCGAGTTTAAAGGTTTTACCGGTTCTTCTTATAGGGAGGCTTCATACCTTTCTTCATTTGGTTATATCCTCCTTTGTTGGACTATGATGTTTCTCTGCACCATCTAGTAGAGCTTGTCATCCTTATAAAAACTTGTCGTTGATGCACTTAGTTGAGCCTAGTGTATTTAGGTTTTATACTTATAAAATAAACGTTAGTTTAATTCCGCATTCTATCAAGTCAAAATCGTACGCAATAGTTTTGAAATTGCCTATTCACCCCCCTCTAGGCGACATATCTATCCTTCCACTTTTGGTTTGTATGTGTATACAAATTGGGACTTTTGTCAGATGGGCATATGACAAAGCCATTGCCTTTGTTTTAAAACTTTTCAAATACCTTAGACATTCAGGCACGGGTCATAACAAAAAAAAGTGGAGATGGTCATTCATGGGGCGAACTATCACTGTAGTCAAATTCGCACAAATCCGACAAAATTCTATATTTGATTTTTTTACTAATGTAATCAAATGGTATTTATATATTACATTGTTGATATCACCTGCAGTAAAATAACTAATGTACTATTTTCTACTCGCGCCGGCTCAAGTCCTACCACCCTCTCCGGTATAAACTTAGGTGAGAGAGGTATTGTAGGCAATTCAGAATCTAAATACAGAAAGCAAGAGCCGATGTAGTCATGTGCTAATGTCAGCTTGATAAACGAATCTGCACGAATCGCGAGGGTAGAAAGCAAATAACATGAAGGCCGTAACCCTGAGATAACCCCTGCTGTTAACTATTTGCCAGTTGTAATAACCACAATTAAAAGTAAGCACAAGTACCAGTTGACCCATCTCTAAAAAAAAAGTAGTACTAGTTGATCCACATGTCAGTGCAAGAGGAGGAGGAATATCTGAATCGAGGCAGCCTTTCCTTTTCTGGAAACCCAAGAAGAAACTAATTTGTTTGCCCAGTTTGGCATGCGCGTCAGGTCAGGATTCGTGTGTCGATATTCAACTCGTTGGCCGGTGGGATTTTAAAATGCACACTGGCATTGGATCTTGAAGACAAACGCGCGCTACAGGTGGAGTATCAAATGATCAACTTGTAGTAATTGCCATCAACGGGGCCCAGGGCATGCCCAGCCCCAATGCCGTGTGAATATTTAGACGATAGGTCTGGTGAACGTGAGATGGGTCCCACAATGCCGAAATGCCATTAGTCAAACACAAAACCTGTCACTAGCATCTTCCCGTTGTGCTAAATAGTTTTTTTAGGGCTTGTGCTAAATAGTTATGGGAGCATTATGGCATGTAGCAATGTCCAGGCCCCTCCATCGACCAAGAAGCTTCACACATGCCATGTTATAAACACGGCAAGCAAATAACGAAGTACGAAAATGAAATCACACTAAGAGGACACAAATTTAATGTGGAAAAATCTCTCTAACAAAGAGAGAAAAAACCCACGGACGCCAGACAACGAAACTTTAATATAAGGGATAGTGTTTACACAACGCCGATGATTTTTACAGATGCAACTTATCCCAGCCGACGGTTTACAAGACAAGCGGTGGAACCTGGCCTGTACCGCAGGGGGAGGGGGCTTCCCCCAGGCGTCCCTATTGGGCACGGTTACGGGCTAACTGTTAGACTCCCTCCACTTTGGTCCAAGCATTCGGCGACGGGTCTCGCTCCGCTCCTCAAAATACTCACTTATTGCATAGTATCATATCCCAATATCCCGCGTCAAAAGAAAAAAAAAATCCCAGTATCTGCAAGCTCCTCATTTGTGATCATCACATGGTGATAGACGGAAAATGGGGAATCGATCTTGGATAGTTGACATGGTACCGAAGAGCCGACGCATTGTGACCGGTCTTATAGGCAATATACTCTCTCCGTTCTATAAAGGATGATGTCGGATATTCGTGTAAATTCGAATAATGTATTAAAATACCATTTAATACATAGATACATCCGAGTTTAGATAAATTTTCGACATACTTCTTAGGACGGAGGGAGTAGTTTTGCAGACGTATTGTGTGCATTTGATGATGGTGTATGTGTATTTTATGTTGTCTACGAGGTGCTTCAGTAAGTAGTTTGTGTAAACGTTTCTATGAAATTTCTTGTAATCAAAGCAAGAAACCAACCTTTCCAAATAAAAAGTTAACCTTTGGTGAAGCGAAAGTGCGCCGCCCAGCAAGATCCGGCGAATCTGACCCGGCAACGCTTGCTCGTGTCTTCCAACATACGGATGTCATCAACCGTGATGCAATGCAGCTTTGCTGTCGTCTCAGGCTGCGAGAGAGACCGCGCGTAGTGTGAAACCATGTGGTATGTCGACGACGACGACGACCCCGATCCCACATGCTGCATATCGTTTCCCGTAATTTTATACTTCTGCAAAGCAACGCGCATATGCGATCACCTGATCAGAAAGGCTCACCTGAATAGAATAAACGCAGCGTAAAAACAATGGATTACGCAAATTATGTGCCCCTTTCTCATCACACGGCGATTGGCAAATTTTGTATTGTACTAGTACGAATTGTTTATGACGCGGCTGCC
Source organism: Avena eriantha (assembly GCA_910589775.1). Lineage (NCBI taxonomy): Eukaryota > Viridiplantae > Streptophyta > Magnoliopsida > Poales > Poaceae > Avena > Avena eriantha. The sequence goes on from OU342740.1 coordinate 363,573,273, forward strand.
GGGTGTCGACGCAGCGATTGGGGGCGTCACGGTGCTGACGCTGCCGTGGTGACGCACAGGGTCTGACGTGCGCGCATCCACCAGCAGGTGGCCGGGGACAGCAACCTGAGCATGGAAGAGCATGCATGCATGCGATGCGATCTAGGCCGAAGCTGACGCTACTGTGTGGGTGACCTCCTGACAGGGTGAGAACGTGCGCCGGTGGCAAACCGCGCCTCGATTGGTGCTTACCCCGTTCTCTCCGCTTGATGCTGTTGCGAGTTTTCCTGCTCTATTTTACCAGACCCACTGGGATTTTCTCAAGATGGAGATCTGTAATGCGGTTCAAAGTATTCTGCAGGGTGACCCTATTCCAGAGGGTTTCTGATTCGGTTATTGTCCTAATACCTAAGGTCACTAGTCCGAAGCACCTCAAAAATTTCCGACCCATTAGTTTATGCAATGTGTTGTACAAGATTGCTTCTAAGGTGCTTGCTAACCGGTTGAAGTTGCTTCTTCCAACTATGGTGTCGGAGTATCAGAGTGCCGTTGTCTCTGGGCGTTTGATTACTGATAATGTGCTTATTGCTTATGAATGTTTACATACTATTCGACGCTAGGATGTGAAGAAACCATTTTTTGCTCTGAAAATGGATATGATGAAATCCTACGATCGGGTGGAGTGGAATTATCTTCGTGGTTGTCTCACTCGCCTGGGTTTTGCTAGTGCATGGATTGCCTCGATCATGCGGTGTGTTACTTCTGCCCGCTATGCTGTTCGGGTCAATAGTGATCTGGCAGAGCTTGTGGTACCTTCTCGGGGTATCCGTCAAGGTGATCCTATCAGCCCTTACTTATTTCTCTTATGCACGGAAGGATTGTCGTGTCTTCTGCAAAAACAGGAGGTCCAAGGTGAACTACATGGTATAAAAAATGGTAGACTTGGACCTGCTATCTCCCATTTACTGTTCGCAGACGACTGCATTTTCTTTGCTAGGAGTGATGATAAGAGCGTGGATGTTTTGCATCGTACCCTCTCTCTGTATTGTGAGGGTTCTGGCCAGAAGATTAACTTCGAAAAGTCTACAATTTTCTTCGGTACGGACTGCCAGGAGGATGTGAAGTCTAGAGTGAAACAGAGGCTGGGAGTCCATACCGAGTTGCTTCAGGACTCCTATCTTGGCATGCCCACTGAGGTTGGGCGCTCTCCCACTGCAACCTTCAGGTATATCTTTCATAGGATGTGGAAGCGCATCAATGGTTTGTCTGATAAGCCCCTATCGAGACGTGGTAATGAGGTGACGTTAAAGGATGTTATTCAGGCAATTCCCAACTATGTTATGGGTTGTTTCCTACTACCTGTTTCCATTTGTGAACAGATGTGCAAAGCAATTGCTAACCAATGGTGGGGTTTGGAAAATGGCAAGAGGAAGCTGCATTGGCGCTCTTGGGAATGGCTTTCCTCCCCTAAGGAGATCGGGGGGCTGGGTTTTCGTGATATGAATATCTTCAATCAAGCCATGCTCGCGAAGCAGAGTTGGAGGCTACTCACTGACCCTGAGTCCCTGTGTACCCGAGTCCTGAAAGGTAGATACTTCCCACATTGCGACTTCTGGGAAGCTCAATGCCCGCGGCCGGCCTCTTATACATGGCGCAGTATCCTTTTCGGAAGGAAGTTGGTCGAGAAAGGGGTTCGCTGGGGAGTTGGTAATGGTACCAAGATAAGAATCCTTCAAGATAATTGGATACCGGGGACAACTGCTGATATGTTACATGTTCTGAAACCGGTGTCTGCTGGACAGACTGTTGATTCCCTCTTTCACGATGATCAGCTGTCTTGGAACTCCTCTCTGGTCCGTTCAATGTTCATTACGGAAGTGGCTGATCAGGTGCTCCAAATTCCGATCAGCAGGTTTGGGGATGATGATTTTATCTCGTGGCCTCATTCTCGTTCTGGCATCTTCTCAGTCCGCTCCGCGTACAACTTGGCGCGGGCTGAATCAGCTTTTTTGGACCGCAGTCGGCAGGGTCGGGGCATGATTTCAGATGTTGAAGGGGAATCAAACGTGTGGAAGAAGCTCTGGGCTATCAAGGCTCCAGGGAAGATGCTAATTACTCTATGGAGATTCGCGCATGATTGCTTGCCCTCGGGTATGCAGCTTCAGCGGCGTCATATACAGGCTTGTCCTTTGTGTGTTCATTGCTTGAAAGAGGAGTCTATTGAGCATGCGATGCTTTTCTGCCCCTATTCCCGAGCAGTTTGGTCTGAGGTTAAAGTTGATTACGATCTACACCTGAACCGCAAGGGATTCACCTCGCCGAAGACCTGGCTGTTCGAGTTCTTGGACAAGGGGGGTGAGATTCGGGCCACTGTTCTGGCAGTCACCTGCTGGCACTTATGGGACGCGAGGAACAAACTCCGTGAAGAGCATCGCGCCATCTCCCCATCAGGTTTGGCTGCTAAAATTAAAGCATACATTGAGCTGATATTGGAGCATCTCTATGTGTCAAAACCTAACCACAGGCGTGAGTCCTCTTTGGCAGGCTCATGGTCTCCGCCGCCAGAGGGATCTGTTTTGATTAATGTTGACGCTGCTCTTTTTGCCTCATCGCGTCAGATGGGTGCAGGCGTTGTGATCAGGGATCATGTGGGCAGGTGTGTTGGAGCTTGTAGCAATAATATCAAAGAGATTACCTCCCCTGAGTTAGCTGAAGCCCATGCAATGCGCCTGGCTCTTTCTTTCGCCAAAGATGAGGGTCTGCATAGTATTCAGCTAGCCACTGATTGCCTGTCTGTGGTTCAGAGGATTGCTGGGAAAGATAAGGACCGCTCCATGTGTGGTGCGGTGATCCAAGATATAAAAGCTCTTATATCATCCTTTTCTGAATGTAAGGTTTTTCATGTTAGACGTGAGCAGAATGTTGCCGCTCATCTTTTAGCTCGTTCGAGTGAGTCTAGTGGGTGTCGTGTGTGGCATGGTGTGCCTCCTGATTGTATCCGGGAGACAATTTGTATTGACATTATGTTGATTGATTAATAAAGCACACGCATTCTATCAAAAAAAATCCAGCCCCCAAATGAGTTAGCGGTAGAGACCCAAAATCAACCCGCACTGCACTGGCGGTGCCTAACCATTGCCAGCAGATTAGACCACCCACCAATGTGTCTGGCAAGCCCTTGCCGCCCGGCAACCAGGGCCTATGCTAGGCTTGCCGGCAATGCGTGCCACGCTAGAAAGCCAACGCCGACCCCCTTACCAGCCACACAAGCACTCAATATATCCTAATTTTATTTTCCCCTTGCCATCCCTCACACCCCCGCATGCTCTCCCACAGTCGCACCTTGCTCCGACCCATTACAGTGTAGTCGTCGCCTCCGCATTTCGCTGACCCATTACCAACGCGGTGCCGCAGTTCTAGAAGCCAAGAAAGAAGCGTTTGACCATGAAGCCGGACGGCATGACAGCGGTAGAGTGGAACAAGATCTTGGAGTCGAGGACGATAGTCACCGCCGACCGCAACGACCGTCGTGGCCACGCCATAGAGAGGAAGAAGGCGGTGGAGAAGGAGGAGTTGGTGATAGTGTATGTACAAAGCCAAGCTGGTGGCACATAGGGGAGGAGCAACGCCCGCCATAATACCTTGTTATCATAGCTGATCTACTTCCAGGAGAGTGGAAGCCTTGGGCCGCCACCGCGTCCCTAGTCTCGATTTTCTTCTCCCAAGATCGGTGAGAACGAGCTCGTCCACCCGGACGACAGCACATGAGTGTTCTCTCCCATCGTCACCGATGCCGTCCACCTCGACCTCAACCAGGCCACCCACACGATGATTCACCGGACATGCACAGTGGGCTACTATCATTCGACATAGCCGACATAGGGACCTCCTAGTCCGGCCGTAATTTGTTCGGTGAACAAGGACATTCTGCCCGTGAGGTGTTCAAGGGATGGCCGAGAGCCAGTGTGTGAGCACCATATATGACTTGGTCTGTGGTGAGGGCGGTTACTATGCCGGGGCGAGAATGACAAGGAAGATGAGTACGAGTATGATGATGATGAAGACGGGGAGGGAGAGGTGGATGAGTAAGAAGAAGTGGTCGAGCTTGATGACAAGGGCAAGCCAAAGAAGAAGAAGCGTGCCAACAGCAAGGGTATTTAGTGAAAGATGGTCGAGGAACAAGCTTGGAAGTCTGTGATCCTTGATCTTATCACCAGGGCAAACCAGACCGACGCGGCATATTGAAGGAGGATATACATGCAATTTGAAGAACGCAAGCTCTTCGGTGATTACTCAAAGATCTACATGATCCGCAACCAAAATGCCTTGTCTCATATGTGGTCGGTGTTTCAAAAGGTTTGCAACTTCTTACATGCCACCTCAGAGACCATCCGCAATAGAAAAGCTAGTGGCCAAAACCAAGCTGGTGAAGCGAGAAATCTAAACCTACGCAAGGTCCTTTTTCATTTTTTTTGCAATGTTCATTTCTACGATGTTTGTGTGTTTTGCTAGTTATGGATTTGTAAAAGACCAACAATGGAGAGAAGGACCCACCCTTTTATGCATGTCTTTACCAAATTTGAGACTTGCAAGAAATGGGAGAAAGTCTGGTTTGAGCTCACCAATGGCAAGCCCTTCGAAGTGGACGCACCGGTGGCTGCCCCGACCGGCCTCCCCATCAGCAATAAGAAGGCTAAGGCCAAGAGGAACACCGCGACATCGATGGCATCGCTCGAGGCCTACTTTCATAAGATGATCACCGATGTGACCTCCAACAACCAAGGCTGTGATGAAAAGAACGACACAACATGAAAGGAATTGCTAGCCAAAGTCGATTCCAAGCTCAAGATTGAGGAGGCAAAGGCTAATGGGTTCATTGCATGGAAACCAAAAAAAATCTACGGAATAGTAAGAGAGAACCCCACAAGATCTAATCTACTAGATGTAAGTAACAAGTATAATAGATATAATCTACTTACCCTCAAATAACACGAGTAGTTAAAGATATAGAGATCGTGGATGTTGTTGTCGTTCGCTTGTGGCGGTTCAAACCGATGTACATCTTGACCTTCAAGTTCCTTGTACCGAACAAACATCACCACCATAATATCCATACGTTTCATTGCAGTGACGTCTCCTCTTCTTGATCCTGCAAGAGAGAGAACATCTCCTTGAGAATCCAATAGCACAATTGCAACACTAGTATGGCAGAGGAGAGAAATATCCAGGGCTTCACATAAGCCAGGGCAGATGGGAGGGATCATGTATGTGAGAGAGGGAGAGGGGAGGCACCAGGGAGCAAGGTTGCACTGAACCCTACCCCTGCCCATCCTTATATAGGGGGCGAGGTTCTGGACGTCTTACCCCTCCTCCAAGAAAGGGGATGCAGTGGCCAAGGGGGGGGACTCCTCCCCCAAGTTAGGGTTTCCCCTCTCCCCTTTGCCCTAGCAGCATGGGCCTCAAGGGGTTGTGGCGCCCTGGACCATTAGTACCAGGGTGCCCCCTCTTGATACTATGTGGCCCTTCCGAGCATGTGGGTCCCACCGGTATCCCTATGGAATCCCTTCTAGAAGCTTCCGATACAATACCGTAAAATCCTGAACTTTTCCGGATCCTTAGAATTTACTTTCCCATACATGAATCTTAATCTCAGGACCATTCCAGGACTCCTCATGGTGTCTAGGATCCTATCTAACACTCAGATACAAAAATTTATTACACCTTAAATATTCTCAACAAAGACTAGCGACACCGAAGCGTTAAGTGTGTGACCCAACGGGTTCGAGAACATGCAAACATGATCAAGACACCTCTCCGATCAATAACCATTAATGGGTCCAGGATTCCCATAGTGGTTCCTACACATTCAACATAGTTATTTTCGGTTGAACCACAATGTCAAAGATTCAATCAATTGGGTATATGTTTCCTTTTGTATCGCGATATATTACTTGCCCGAGATTTGATCGTCGGTATCACAATACCTAGTTCACTCTCATTGCAACAAATTATATTAACTCATGCCGTGGTATAGGATCCCTGTGACCAATCACATTAGTCACTTAGCTCTTGGATGCTATACTACCGAGAGGCCCCTAATATATCTTACACTCCATCACAGGAAGGAACAAATCCCAATCCTGATTCACACAACCCAATAGACACCATCATAGATACCTGAAGGCCACCTTTATAATCACTCAGTTACGAAGTGATGTTTGATGTCCACAAGGTATTCCTCCGATGCCCGGGATTAACATGATATCATGGTCTGAGGAAACTATACTTGACATATTTAGAAAACGATAGCAAACAAACAAAACGAAAGGATCAAAATTTATGCTTATTATTTGGGTATGTCCATCAAATAATTCTCCTAATGACGTGATCCCTTTATCAAGTGAAATCATGTCCATGGTTAGGAAACCTTAACTATCGCTTGACTAACGAACTAGTAGTGAGTGGCTTACTAGGGACTATGTGTTGTTTACTTATCCACATGTGTATTTAGTTTCCAATACATACAGTTGTAACATGGACAATAAACATTAATCATGAAAAATAAAATATGAATAATAACAACTTTATTATTGCCTCTAGGGCATATTTCTAACCGTCTCCCACTTGCACTAGAGTCAATAATCTAGTTTACATTTGGTATGTGTCTAACACCCATGGAGTCTTGGTAATCATGTTTTGCTCGTGCAAGAGGCTTAGTCAATGGGAAAGAGACACTTGCAAATATCTATGTCTCCTTCTTGGACATCCTCACATATGATGTGTGACGAGGGGACATCTCGACAATGTCCATGAAGAAGGACTCATGAAACAATGAAATCAAAGTTGCTTGAATATTGAGAGAATCGCTCTATTACAAATCGCTTGGGAGTTGTTCGGTGCCTCTCCTAGGCTTCTCCTACCCTATATATAATAGGTTAGGTCTCAAAGTTGTATGCGGATAGGTTACATGATTACAATGCCAACTCTAGGTCGGTCTTTGTTCCTCTTTCCTAATACAACTATACTCTTTGTGGGTTGCTTCTTTGGATCTTCATCTTGACACTTCATGGGCCATAAGCCTTTCTGCAGGCCCTAGGTAGCAAATCTTAGGGACCCGAGTAATCATACTTATGTCAGTATCCCGGGTTGAGTCTCAAGAAAATGTTTAGTTCTTTTTCTTTTGCTTTCACTGTTTTTAAGCTTCGTAGGGATTTGGTATAACGAGCCTGATGCATCCGACGAATCGAGAATTAGTTAATTGCTCCTTGGTAAAAGCAATGTTGTCCTACATCAAATTCAAGTCCCCAGGCCTAAACTCGGAATTTATTACTGGTGTAACTTCAGTTCGGGCCACTGAGGTCTTATCAAATACTGAGTTCCAGTTTTATTTTATTGGGTACTCAACACATCTGTCAGGATTTTTCATCGTATCGTAGATACAGATAAAGTACTGGCATAGCGCATTCTTGTACGATTATCAGGCCACACAGGACGAATCCCGGGGTCTTACCTTCATGTTTCTGAACACAGCATTCGAAATTTTATCGCATTTAGCTGTGATCCGAGATTTATATATTTTTTGTTGGCTGCCCTGCTGGGCTACTAATATTTCTAAATTTTGTAGTATATTTTGATATTTCATGAACTCTCCCGACGGGGTAACCTTTGGAGGATACATAAATGTAAAACTCACAAATATTTCTTAGGAGATGATTGCCTTTCTTCTTGGCCTGCATTATTTTTCTATCGGGTGCGCGACAGCGCTCCCGATGGGAGTAGCCCCTGAGGCTATGTTCGGATGCCTGTATCTGGTCATAGGCTCATAATTAATGTTAAATCAAGCAAACATACATAAGTCATCCTTTCAAGTTTATATGAACCGAAATGAAAGGTATCAAGAAACTTATCTTTATACATATACGGCGTAACCGAGGATACATTATTCTGGCGGATTTGCTATCTGGCCATAGGCCGAAGTTTTTGGCTTTAAAAAGCTAGGCCATAGGACTTATTGAATTTATAAGTAAACATAAGATCTCTTTAGCATAAAAGCTTCATAGCTATGCAACGTTCCATGGATTAGAATATTATACTCCTATCTTCTTCTCTTGTAAATGATACGCTCCTCCAGGAATAACTTTTATAACAATGTAGGGTCCTTCCCAAGGTGATTCTAGTTTTTGGTGACCATCTTGCTTGAGTTGGAGAACTAGATCCCCCACTGGGAAGGATCTTGGACATAATCGTCGCCCATGATAATTGCCCAAGTTTTACTAATATATAGTAGCTCTTTGTAGGGCTTCATCTCGAGCTTCATCGAGTGCATCAACATCATCTTCAAGCACTTCTCTTGATTCCTCTTCATCATATGCAGTCACTCTGGGAGATCCATGTGAGACTTCGACTTGAAGGACGACTTTAGCACCGTGGACCAGAAAGAAGGGTGTTTCTTGTGTTGCAGTGTTGCGGGTGGTTCGCAAACTACACAAAACAGAAGGTAATTCATCAACCCATGCTCCTTTCGCTCTGTCAAGTGGTGCAAGCAATCTTTTCTTGAGGCCATCAGTTACTAAGCCATTGGCTTTCTCCACTTGTCCATTAGTTTGCGGATGAGCTACTGAAGCATAGCTTACTTTGATTCCCATCTCCTCGCAGTATTCCTTCAATTCATTGGAGTTAAAGTTGGTTCCATTATCTGTGATGATGCTGTTTGGTACGCCGAACCAAAATACTATGGATTTTATGAAATTCATAGCCGAAGTTCCATCTTGAGTGGTGACTAGCATTGCTTCAATCCATTTTGTAAATTTGTCGACTGCTACAAGAAGAAAGACGTGTCCTCCTAGAGATGACTTGTGAAGTTTGCCCACCATATCAAGCCCCCAATGAGCGAAGGGACAAGCTAGAGGTGTAGGGTTTAACTCGGCTGTTGGTGCTCCTGGTTTTGCTGTGAATCGTTGACATGCTTCACATGTTCTAACTATATCCTTTGCATCTTGAACTGTCGTAAACCAATAAAATCCTTCCCTGAATGCCTTGGCGACAATTGCTCGGCTGCTTGCATGATGACCACAAACTCCTTCATGTATATCCTTGAATATAGCTTTTCCTTCTTCGGGTGTGACACATCGCTGTAACACACCCAAGATACTTATTTTATATAATTCTCCTTTGATTATCCTGAAGGCTTTCGATCTCTGAGTGATTCGTCGAGCTTCTGTCACATCTTCGGGTAGTTCTCCCTGAGTCATATAGGCTATGTATGGATGCATCCATGTAGGTTCAATTATCATGACTTCATCAATTTCTAGTTCTTCTTCGAGGGTTTCCTCTATCCTTGTACTGGCTGATGAAGGCCCCAAATCTTTTTTCGGTTTATTCTTTTTCCCGCCTTAGGAGCTATGACCTCAGAAACTCTTTTTGCGTTGATAGAATGCTCGAATATTTCTTCCCAAAAAACCCTAGGTGGCACTGGTAAGAACAAGGACCTGATGTTTTCCAGATTGTCGGCTTCTTCATTGCTTGCTCTTTCTATGTGTGATACTTCACATCCATCGAACCGAGCTTCCATGATGTTGTAAAGATCTCAGTAAGAAATCATATTGTCGTTGACAGCATCACACTTGTTCATTGTTTGCTATGCTATGAGGTTAGAGTCACCAAAGATTTTTAGACGAGTTGCACTACAAGCCTTTGCCATTCACATGCCGTGCAGCAGGGCCTCGTACTCAGCTTTATTGTTGGATGCGTTCGCAAAACTCATCCGAAGTATATATCGCATCTTGTCGCCTTGCGGTGATATTAATATGACCCCTGCTCCTGCTCCTTCTGTTCTTTTTGATCCATCAAAGTACATTGTCTAGGCACTTGAAAGATCAGGTGGACCCGCACATTGTAACTCGGTCCATTCCGTGATCAAATCCGGCAGAACTTGCGATTTAATAGCTTTTCGTTTCTCATTCGTGATTTCCTGAGGGGATAATTTGATGCCCCACAGGGAGACACGCCCAATTGCTTCTGTGTTATTAAGAATGTTCGACAGAGGTGCATCATTGACCACTATGATCGGATGTTCTAAAAAATAATGGCGTAGTTTCCATGCTGTCATGAATACTCCATATGCTAGTTTTTGGTAATGTGGGTACCTTTGTTTTGATGGCGAGAGGACCTCGCTCAAAAAATAAACTAGCCTCTGAACACCATGGGTTTTTCCTTCTTCGGGTCGCTCTACAATTAGGACCGTACTGACCACCAGATTTGTGGTAGCTATGTAAAGAAGTAGTGGCTATTTTTCTGATGGAGACACAACGACGAGGGGCGTCGAGAGTGTCTTCTTGAGGTCTTCAAAGGCTTGCTGAGCTTCGTCGGTCCATTCGAACTTATCTGATTTTATCATAAGGGTGTAGAACGGTAATGCCTTTTCTCCTAATCGAGCAATGAAACAGCTAAGTGTTGCCACTCGCCCGACCAGCTTTTGCAGTCCTCGTAAACTTGTTGGTGTTTTCATTCTTAAGATTGCCTGTATTTTCTCGGGATTGGCTTGAATTCCTCTTGATGATACCAGGTATCCGAGGAGTTGCCCCGCTGGGACTCGAAAGAAACACTTTGTATGGTTTAACTTGATGTAGAACTTTTCTAGGTTGTTGAATGTTTCTTCGAGATCCTTGATAAGTGATGAGCTTTGTTTTGATGTAACTATGACATCGTCAATATACACTTGTAAATCTGTGCCAATTTTGTTTCCCAAGTGAAAGGGAAACGGACGACGCCTAAAGGGAGGGTGAATAAGCGATTTAAAATTATTACGGTTTAGGCTCTAATAAATGCGGAATAAAAACTTAACGTTTAATTTATCAAGCCAAAACCTATATTCACTAGGTTCACTAAGTGCACCAACAACCTATGCTAAGCAAGATAAACAACAAGGTGATAGCAAGAAATAATACTTCAAGCATGATGGCTATCACAATGTAAATTGCATAAGTAAAGGGCTCAGTTGAGCGATAACCGATGAACGCGGAGATGATGATTTGTTTCCCGAAGTTCACTTCCAAAGAAGCTACGTCTTCGTTGGAGAGGTGCAGGGGTGCAATGTACTTCGAATGCCACAAGTGGCTCACCTCGAGGTGTGGTGGCTCGATGCTCACCCAACGCCACACAAGGCCTCACCCCAAGATGCGAAGGCACGCAACCTACCAACGCAACAAAAGGCTCACCCTATTCTCCCATGAGCTCGCCACAAAGGACTACTCACATTCCACTATGGGACACTTGAGGGCGGTCACCGAACCCGTACAAGGCTTGGGGCAAACTCCACAACAATTGGAGGGCTCCCAAGAAACGCCACAAAGGCTACAAAGCCATAAAGGGCAACAAGGCTACAAAAGGCTACACGACCACAAAAGGCTACAAGACCACAAAAGGTCAACAATCCAACCACACAACCATCTAGGGTTCCAAGAACCCAAGAGTAACAAGCCCACAAGCTTGTACTCGCCGAATCTCCGAGGAGAACTCAAGCCTATGCAACAAATGCAAGGGCAAGTCCTTCACTCCAAATTCCAAAAAAGCTACAAAAGTTATTGGGGGAATAAGGGAGGAATAACAAAAGAGGAGAACAAAAAACTCTCCAAGATCTAGATCCCAAGGATTCCTTCACAAAGAAGGGATTCGGTTTGGTGGGGTTGTAGATCTAGATCTCTGATACATTGCAAATGTATCTATAATTTTTAGTGTTCCATGCTTGGTTTTACCTACTTTCTTGTGTTTTGTCCACACTTTGGAGTACTTTTCATATGATTTCTTGGACTAACCTATTAACAAGAGCCACAGTGCCAGCTGCCTGTTTTCTGCTGTTTTTGGTTCCAGGAAAGTCAGAAAATGAATATTCTCGGAATTGGACGGGACAAAAGCGAAAACTCCTATTTCACTAGAAGACTCCCGAAGCTAGAATATGAGACGGAGTGGAGCTGGGGCCCAGCCACACCACCTGGCCGCGAGGGCTAGACCTGGCCGCGCCAGGGGGTGGTTTGGCCACCCAGACACCTCCTTAGTCTCCCTCTTCGCCTATAAGTTGCCTTCTGACCTAAAAACTCAGGGGGGGTTCGACGATTTTCCAGAAGGAGTTCCGCTCCGGCGCCACCACCAGATTCCATGAAATAGCACTAGAAACTCCGTTCTGGCACCCTGCCGGGACGGGGAATTGGAGGAGATCATCGCCATCATCATCACCATCATCATCACCATCGCTTCTCCATCGACCATCCATGTTTCCCCCATCTATGAGTGAGTAATCCCCCGCTGTAGGCTATGGGGATGGTAGGGATTGGATGATATCGTTCATATAATGGCATCAGATTGTTAGGGCATGGTGCCTAGTATCTTTTATTAGTGCTTTGTGACTTTGTTGCGACTTGTTGTGCTTAATGCTTGTCACTAGGGCCCGAGTGCCATGATTTCAGATCTGAACATGTTATTGATTCATTATGATAGTATTGTTTTTGGTCTTACCTGCAAGTTGTATACACACGTTGTTTTCCGGAACCAATGGCCCCGAAGTGACAGGAATCGGGATAACCGGAGGGAATGGCTTTGATGTGAGGATCACATGTATTCACGGAGTGTTAATTCTTTGCTCCGGTGTTCTATTAAAAGGAGCACCTTAATTACCAGTAGTTCCCTTGAGGCCCCGCTGCAAACGGGATGGTAGGACAAAAGATGTTGTGCAAGTTCTCATTGCGAGCACGCATGACTATATATGGAACACATGCCTAGGATTATCTAGTACTTGGATGCTTTATCTTATTTATCTGCAAATTCCCTATGTTTTGATTGCTATGTGAATTTTCTTGTCCATGCAACGCCCTTCCATCCATACCTATGCCTACCGCACTCGAATCCTACTGTTTACTGCTATTGTTACTGCTGTCTTTACTTTACTACTACTGCTACTTTACTATTTCTACTACAAAACTGTTGCTACTGATAAACTATTGTGAGCAAGATTGTTTCCAAGTGCGGATGAATTGACAACTCAGTTGTTAAGGCTTATAAATATTCTTTGGCTCCCCTTGTGTCGAATCAATAAATTGGGTTTCACTTCCCTCGAAAATACTGCGATACACCCCCTATACTTGTGGGTCATCAAGACTATTTTCTGGCACCGTTGCTAGGGAGCATAGCTTTATTTATTAAGTTCACTTGGATTCTCTATTGTTCGCTGCTATCCATCCATCATGGGTAAGTCTCATGATGGCAAGGTTCCTATTTTACCATCCACTACAAGAAGAGGTACGGTTCTGAACACCTCTGCTGCTCTTGATTCACCATCTGTTATAAGTAAGCTCGTTACACCACAACATACACATGCTACACACACTACTACTGCTTAATCTGAAACTTCTGATGCTTATGATGCTGCTTCTACTGTGCTTGATAAGAGTGGTTCATTAGGTCCTTTCCTAGATGCTACGATTGCTAGAACTATAGCTGGAAATACTGAAACTCCTAATGAAGACACTACCACACCTGTTAGTTCACCTGAGTCTAGTGAAAGTTATGATATTGAAGATGGTTATGTTGAGATGACCGATGAATTTATTAAAGAATGTAAAAACACCCATGATAGGAGCGCTGCTAAGAGTCTCCTTGAGAGGCGTACTATTAGACCCAAATTATCTCCTATTGCTAAGTTTGCTGCCTCTCCCATAAACATTATAGATAAAGATTATGATTTCTCTCTTGATCTATCTTACATAGCTATTGTTGAGAAAGAACCTTTTTGTGGGACTAAGAATGAAAGTGCGGTAGCACATATGAATGAAATTTCTACCATGAGTGGCTTGTTTTCTGATGATATTAAGATGTGTACTTACTTTGTTGCTAAGATTTTCCCCTTTTCACTGAAAGGAGAAGCTAAAACTTGGTTTAGTAATTTACCTCCTAGATCTATTGATAGCCCTGATTGCTTGATTAGTACTTTCCTGTAGAAATATTTTCCTCCTAGTGCTAGACATGCTATTTTGCAGGAACTTTTTGATTTTAAACAGGGAGAAAAAGAGATATTGCCTGAATCATGGGCAAGGTTTTGTGCTTTGATTCATGTACATGCTGGAAGTCCATTACCTAAGAATGAGCTTCTTGATATATTTTATAATGGACTAACCGAAGAATCTAGGACATACCTAGATAGTTGTGCTGATTGTGTTTTCAGGAACAGGACTCCAAAGGAAGCTGAGGAATTAATGGTTAAAATAAGCAAGAATTATGAAGATTGGACTCCTCCTGAACAAGATATACCTGAAGTAATTGTACCTGAACCTACTTTACCAGTGCCTATTCCAACATCAAATAAGAGGGGAGTTATTGAATTAAATGATGAAGTGATGAAGGAAGCCAAGAAATGTCTTAAGGAGAAGAGAATTAAGGCTGCAAATGTCAAGAATTTACCTCCTATAGAAGAATTATGTAAGCCTATTCCCTACTCATCCACTATTGAGGTACAATATCTCCAACACTTTGATGAAGGTGATATCCCTTACTCTAAACCTTATGATCAATGCTTATAAGAATTCGATATCTTTATTGTTAAGCAGGATAATTTTAATAAAAGGGTGCAAAATCATCTAATGGAAAACACTAGAGCTATTGTTGAGTTGAAAGATATTGTGGAAAGAACCTCTAATGATGTTAAAATGATTGTTAAACACTTTCAAATGGCTCAAACTCAAATAGATCAACTCATTAAAGTGCAAAAAGACTTGCTAGTTAATGCTGCTAAAGAAAAACATGCTTATGAAATTAGAACTAGAAGTGGTGCTGCTACCCAGGATCCTATATATCCTGAGGGGCATCCCAAAAGAATTGAGCAGGATTCTCAACAAGCTGAAAATAGTGGTACTACTCGTAAGAAAAGGAAAAAGAAACATAAAACTATTGTAGAACCCACTGAACCTGCTATAGATCCTAATAGTATATCTATCTCTGATGCTGAAACTGAAAGTGGTAATGAAGAAAATGAAGTTCCTAATGAAGAAGAAGTTGAAGAAGAACCTGAAAACCACACTAACAATACTAAATACACCAAAGAAGATTTTATTGCTAAAAAACATGGTAGTGAAAGAGAGCCTTGGATCCAAAAACCTATGCCTTTCCCTGATAAGAAACACAAGTCAAAGGAAGATGGACACTATAATAAGTTTTGTGAATGGATGAAACTTTTATTTCTGCAAATTCCTTTGACTGATGCTATTAAATTGCCTCCTTACTCAAAGTATATGAAGGATATTGTCTCGAATAAAAGGAATATCCCTAATGAAGAAATTTCCACTTTGGTTGCTAATTATTCCTTTAATGGTAAGGTTCCAAAGAAACTTGGAGACCAAGGGATTCCTATTATCCCTTGCTCTATTAAGAACAGTTATGTTAGAACTGCTTTGTGTGATTTGGGAGCTGGAGTTAGTGTTATGCCTTTCTCTCTCTATAAGAGATTTCAACTTGAAAAACTGATACCAACTGATATATCTTTGCAAATGGCTGATAAATCTACCACTATTCCTATTGGTATATGTGAGGATGTACCTGTTCAAGTGGCTCATAATTGCTTGATATTAACTGATTTTGTTGTGCTTGAAATGCCTGAAGATGATAATATGTCTATTATTCTTGGGAGACCTTTTCTTAATACTGCAGGAGCTGTTATTAATTGTAATCAAGGAAAGGTTACTTTCAATGTTAATAGCAAGGAACATACTGTCTATTTCCCCAAGAAGATTGAAAGGACTTATACTTTGAATTCAATTGAACATGTTGAGGGCATTCAAGTTGGAGAAATATATTGTCCCATACCAATAGAAAAATTTGAAACTATTATGATTGGGAATATTGCTATCAAGGTTGAGGTAACATAATCATTAGTGGAATACAAAGTTTTGTCTCATATGGAATTGTGTTGGTAACAAGACCTGATCAACCCTGTTAACAAAATTATTTCATTGAAAAACAATGTTTTCACCATGATTATCTCCGCTTACTTCTATTCTATCCATTTTAGTTTTTGCTTATGCCTAACTTAAAGGCGTTAAAGAAAAGTACTTATTGGGAGATAACCCAAAAGTTTTAGATGAGTCTTGGAAGTTATTACTTCAGTAATAACCGCTCCTTATCCTTTTTATTTTCTTTTTCTGCCAAGAGTAACCTCTAATGAGAGAGAAGTAATGATTGGGAAAGTTGCTGTCCCGAAACAGATTTCTGTGCTTCATTGTAAAAATTCGTGTAAAATCTCTGTACGTCCTTTTTAGGCGTGAATTTTTGTGCTTCTGCCCCAGGTTTTTATCTAACTTTCGTTAGTTCAACACTTTTTGATCTGAGCAACAAAAGGTCTTCGAAAAAATTCGTCTTTACCTGCTGGTCTGTTTTGATAGATTTCTGCCATTTTTCTGCATTTGTTTCTTGTTGGTTCCTTTTTGAGTTCTTTTGGGGAATTGAGATTTTTGAAGGAAGTACTATAATATCTTGTGTTTTAACGGAAGTTTATTGGTGTTAGAACTAAACCTTAAGACCTATTATCTTGAGTGCACTAATGTTGCTAATAAAGATTGTGTAAAGTTTTGTATGAAGGTAGAATTTCAAGTGTATGGAACGAATGAGTAATGAGATGAAGGATGGACTAAAGCTCAAGCTTGGAGATGCCACGCGTATCACCCCAAGAAATATCCAAGAAGTACAAGCGTCAAAGCTTGGGGATGCCCAAGGCACCCCCCTCTTCATCTATAAAAATCTCAGGTTTCTTCCAAACGCTTCATTTTTATTGTTTCATGCACAGTTGTGTTGTTCTTGGAGCGGCTTATTTTTCGTTTTCGTTTTGGTTTTTCATTTGCTTTGTTTTCTTAGTTTGCTGAATAAATTGGTTGGACCCCCTCTTTCATACATTGGTTTTCAAATAGTTTGGTTTGGTTTGGAAAAGAGTAGGAAAGTTCATGCTTAAGTGTTAAAGAGAGCTTGTTTTTGACTGTGGCCTATGCTTTGTCATGCCATGCTTGATATTGTTTTGGCTTATGCTTAGTATTATTTTCTGTAGCATGACTTGTTATAAGCAATTGAGATTGCTTAATGTGCCTTGGATGAATCATGCGTTGTTTAAGCATATTAAAAGCATTGTATAGTGGTATTCTCCTTTGATGCTTTATTTGGGTTGACTTGGCGCATGCTCACACCATGTTATGACTATCCAAAGTCACCATAGCCTTTATGATCCTTTAGTTTTCAACTTGTGGTATCACTTTATGCTTTGATCAATGATGTTTTGTCGCTCTGCATGATTATGGCCATTATTGCTCTCTTAGTTTGTCGCTCCTAGTCTTTTGCTAGCCTCCACAACCAAGTATGAGTTCCACTCATGCATCCAACTCCTTAAACCAAGTTATTCCAAAGAGTCCACCATACCTACCTACTAGCATATGCCATTCCAAGTATATTCATGTTTTTGTTTACCTTCCAAATTAAACTTCTTATGAGAAAACTAGTGATTAAAGCTCTCACGAACTTGATGACACACTTTACTTTTTTGCATCTAATAAACTTGAACCATTGGGTCCTTCTTTGTTGCGTATATGCTTTTGCTTTATAAGTTGAAATTAGCAGAACCATGTATCATGGGGAACGCTTTCAACATTGCACTTGTACTTTGTACCCCGTTGATATCATGTTCTTTTGCTTATGGATCCCGGCGGTGTGAAATAAAAGTGGAACTTGTAAGATCATGGAGTTTGTATGCGTGTTAGAGAAACGCCTGGGCCGCTAGCCTAAGCCATGCCTAATCATGGTGGAAACTTGCAACATCACCATAATGAGCACTCTATGAAGAATCCTCAATAAAAACCTATGCAAATAGCAAATAAAAAGATCGCTGAGATGCTCATTGTCTGTTTGCCTTGTCATTTTGATTATGGGATAGCTCCTGTATCATGTGCAAGGGGTACCCCGTTGGCGGTTCTTTATGATACATATGTACTTACAATGACAAGAGCTTACTTGTGACTAAAGTTGAGTAGCATGAGGTTCGGTCTTCGTAAGTAAGGGGCATGAGATTTTGGTTTATAACTTGTCAAGCATATCCTCTTAGTTGTGTAATTTTAATCTTAATCACCTTCAAGATGCTTATGATAGGGGCAATGAGAGCTGAAAGCTATAAGTACCATAATTTTTGGAAGCTCTTTATGAGACTTGAATCCCTACTTCCTTCTATGAAGGCCTTTCTTCCACCATTATATTGAGTCTCCACCTTCTAACTTTATGCACCTACTTTGAGAGCATAGTGGCCATTCTTAGTTCTATGTGCATTGTCCCAAGACTAGTTGATTGATGCATAACTTGATATTGCTTGTTTTAAACTATTTGTATCTAGTCACCCTTATGAACTTTGAAGGTGTCCTATGCATTTATATTTGCTACTCTATGAGGGACAAGCTGAATACTATTATGCTATGTTTTCTTTATGTGAAACAAACAAATGTCTTGCAAAGCATTGTTATTCATGAATCTTTTGTTCGTGCCTTTTCATGCTGCATCATAGTTTCTTTGTATTATTGCTAAAACTTTGTCTTTCATGTTATGATTGAAGTACTATGATCCCAGCTCTGAATGTTTTACAAGTACTTTTATCAAGTTTATGATGGTGCATGTCACCTCAAAAATTATTCTTTCTTTTTATCACTTACTTACTCGAGGACGAGCAAGAGTTAAGCTTGGGGATGTTGATACAGTGCAAATGTATCTATAATTTTTGGTGTTCCATGCTTGGTTTTACCTACTTTCTTGTGTTTTGTCCACACTTTGGAGTACTTTTCATATGATTTCATGGACTAACCTATTAACAAGAGCCATAGTGCTAGATGCCTGTTTTCTGCTATTTTTGGTTCCAGGAAAGTCAGAAAATGAATATTCTCGGAATTGGACGGGACAAAAGCCAAAACTCCTATTTCACCAGAAGACTCCCGGAGCCAGAATATGAGACGGAGTGGGGCTGGGGCCCAGCCTCACCACCTGGCCGCGCGGGCTGGGCCTGGCCGCGCCAGGGGGTGGTATGGCCGCCCTAGACACCCCCTCAGTCTCCCTCTTCGCCTATAAGTTGCCTTCTGACCTAAAAACTCAGGGGGGTTCGACGATTTTCCAGAAGGAGTTCCGCTCCGGCGCCACCACCAGATTCCATGAAATAGCACTAGAAACTCCGTTCTGGCACCCTGCCGGGACGGGGAATTGGAGGAGATCATCGCCATCATCATCACCATCATCATCACCATCGCTTCTCCATCGACCATCCATGTTTCCCCCATCTATGAGTGAGTAATCCCCCGCTGTAGGCTATGGGGATGGTAGGGATTGGATGATATCGTTCATATAATGGCATCAGATTGTTAGGGCATGGTGCCTAGTATCTTTTATTAGTGCTTTGTGACTTTGTTGCGACTTGTTGTGCTTAATGCTTGTCACTAGGGCCCAAGTGCCATGATTTCAGATCTGAACATGTTATTGATTCATTATGATAGTATTGTTTTTGGTCTTACCTGCAAGTTGTATACACACGTTGTTGTCCGGAACCAATGGCCTCGAAGTGACAGAAATCAGGATAACCGGAGGGAATGGCTTTGATGTGAGGATCACATGGTTCATGGAGTGTTAATGCTTTGCTCCGGTGTTCTATGAAAAGGAGCACCTTAATTTCCAGTAGTTCCCTTGAGGCCCCGCTGCAAACGGGCTGGCAGGACAAAAGATGTTGTGCAAGTTCTCATTGCGAGCACGTATGACTATATATGGAACACATGCCTAGGATTATCTAGTACTTGGATGCTTTATCTTATTTATCTGCAATTTCCCTATGTTCTGATTGCTATGTGAATTGTCTTGTCCATGCAACGCCCGTCCATCCATCCCTATGCCTACCGCACTCAAATCCTACTGTTTACTGCTATTGTTACTGCTGTCTTTACTTTACTACTACTGCTACTTTACTATTTCTACTACAAAACTGTTGCTACTGATAAACTGCTGTGAGCAAGATTGTTTCCAGGTGCGGCTGAATTGACAACTTAGTTGTTAAGTCTTATAAATATTCTTTGGCTCCCCTTGTGTCGAATCAATAAATTGGGTTTCAGTTCCCTCGAAAATACTGCGATACACCCCCTATACTTGTGGGTCATCAATCTCCTCTCTTAAATCCCTAAAAAAGATGCAAGAATCATAGGAGGGGGAAGGGGAGAAGGCAAGCTCTTCAAGGTCAACAATGGAGGAGAGAGAAAGCCAAAAACCAAGAAATAACAAGTTAGGGACCGAAGGGGAAAGGGGAGCTCCTTTTAAAGGGCTCCCCGATCTACCCGTTACACACAGTTTCACGCACGGCCAGTAGTACCGGTGGGTGGCCAGTACTACCGGTGGCACTCAGCCAAAAACGAGGTGCGAACAAACACAAAAACGAGGCCAGCCTGTACTATCAGTGGGTCACCGGTACTACCGCCCAAGGTTCCGACCGAAGTTCCGACAAATAGCGCAAACCAGGCAGAGAGCATACTAAAGCGAAAACGGGGTTACTGGAGATTGGGTCGGAATTAACACCAGTACTACCAGCGGCAAACTGCCCTAGTGGTACTACCGGTGGCCCGCCGGAACTACCGGCCAGGCAAAAACTTTAGAACCAGAATGCCACAACTTTAGCATCCGAACTCCAAACAAGATGAAATCTATTTTGTTGGAAAGATAATGACGTGTCAAAATATTGGGTATCACCTAGGGAGAAAATACCATTAAAATATATCTAAGATATCTCCCAAGGTGTAGAGCCGAAAAACCCGCAAGATCAAAAACGCAATAGGATATGCAAGGGAAATCCGTTTTTGATGAACTAGAGCTTGTTATGAAGATAACCACAAGCTCTAGATCCTCACATGGACAAGAACCAAACAACAACCAAGAAAGATGATGCTATGTATGCAAAGGTTTGAGCTCTCTCCGAAAGATACGAACGAGTCACCCACTCGAGAGCCCCTCTTGATAGTACGGCTATCTATCCTAAACCCAGTCTCCCAACACTACAAGAGACTGGTAAAATAGAAACCCTACCAAGATCATAACTTTGCCTTTAAGATGGAACACCTTTCTTGATTTCTCTTTCTTGCACTTGCTTGATGAAGTCTTGAGAAATGCTCCCCCATACTCCATGGGGAAGCATCTTCCTTGAACTTGTATTCATCAATCCATGATTGCCAAGGATGGCAAGCTTCAAGCATGAGATCTTCTAGAGATGACGCATCTTGAGCTTGCACTTCAAATCTTGATGATGTCCTTAAGATAGCCATGAGGAACTCCATCTTCTCCTTCTTCTTCTTCAAGACATACTTGATTCCAATAGGCACAAAGCCCTTGGACGATGCTTCTTCTTTTTCATCCTTAAAACCAACACATGGTCCAAGCGATGCCAATGGACAAACCTACAAGTGAAACTCAATTTGCACATTAGTCCATAGGGATTGTCATTAATTACCAAAACCACACATGGGGGCATACATGCCCTTTCACCAGACAACTTTGCATCATTCGTTGATATGTTGCCCCAATATTTTTGTGGCCGAACGACATTGTTGTGTAGCAAAATACGCCATAAGGTGTGATGAACGTTGTTTTCTGCTGATCTTCCTGCTTCATCTGAATCTGGTGGTATCCTGAGTATGCATCTAGAAAGGAGAGATGTTCACATCCTGCAGTTGCATCGATTATTTGATCGATTCACGGCAGTGGAAAGTGATCGTTTAGACAATGTTTATTTAATGCTGTGAAATCGATGCATATCCGTAATTCTTTGTTGTTCTTCTTTGGGATGCATACTGGGTTTGTGACCGACTCTGCTTTCTTTAGTTCCTTTACAAAATTAGCGTCCGTGAGGCGATGTAGCTCTTTTCCAATAGCTTTGCGCTTTGGTTTTGTGAAACAATGAAGCGATTGCTTGACTAGTTTGCTTTTGGATCCAAATTTAGTGCGTGCTCAGCGAGTTCCCTAGGAATTCCCGGCATGTCAGAAGGTAGCTATGCAAAGATTTCCCAGTGCTCACGGAGGAACTCGATGAGCATGCTTTCCTATGTGGGACCAAGTTTGGAGGCCACAAATGTTGTTTTCTTTAGATCGGTGGGGTGGATCTATACTTCCTTAGTGTACTTTGCAGTGTCGAAGGCCTGGTCTGGGTTGACCCATGTTACTGGGAGAGGTTCTGTGGTTGTTGTCATTTTGAGCTGCTCAAACTCGGTTGCCATCCCGAAAGATTCAGAAATTTTGTTGAATTCCTGATCACAATTATCGGAACATGTGAAGCTCCCTTTTATTGATATGATTACCTTTGGTGCTGGCATTTTCATGACTAGGTATGCATAGTGAAGAACTGCCATGAATCGTGCGAAAGCCGGGCATCCCAGGATCGCGTGATACTATGATGGCCAGTCCATGACTTCGAATTCGAGCTTTTCCTGCCTAAAATTTTCTTTGGATCCAAACACAACATCAAGGAAAATTACCTAAAGGAATTTTGGCTTTACCTGGTACTATGCCGTGGAAGGATGTTTTTATTGGTGCCAAATTTGCCAAAGGGTAATTCATTGCCCTAAGTGTTTTGGTGTATATCAGGTTTATGTTGCTTACTGCGTCCATGAAGACCTTACTCATCTCGAATCCGCCAATTTCTGCTTCTACTACCAAGGCCGAATGGCCTGGTCTTGGTACTTGATTAGGGTGATCAGCTCTTCTAAATGTGATTTCCTGTTCTGACTAGTGGAGATATTCGGGTGTGGTTGGTGGAGCCATTTCTGCCATGTTGACTTGTCTTGTGATTAACTTCTGAATTCTGTTGGATGGACGCCCTTTTTGAATCATTGACATTGCCCCTTTTGACCTAGGGTAATCGTTATTTTGATTGGTTGTGTTTTGTGGTTGTCCTGCTGGTGGAGGCGGTGCATTGATGGCTAACGTGCTAGGCGTGGATGTGTATCCTCTTCTTGTTGCTTCAGTTTCCTTTGCATTGCATAACTCTTGCATCTTTAAGAATGTTCGATAGTCCTTCATGAGGTGGTTGGATTGTCTTCTTCCTGTTGACTCGATGTAAACGTGCATATTGCAGGGCCCTTCCAGTATTTGCATTGCGGGCATGGGTGGGTCCTAAGTTCTCGGTTGATATCGGTGTGCTGATTGACCTCCTCTGCTTTTGTCCCTATTGCGGTGGTACCCACTATTGTAGTCATTATCCCTGTTGTTTCCTTCACCCAAAAAACTGGCCGCGACGTATCTTGGTCCCGTGTTTCCATCATTGTTTCGTTGCCTCCTATCATTGCCATGTTTATCCCTGTCTTCTTCGGGTGACCCCATTCTTTTTTATGCAGCACGTCTTCTCCATCAGCCCATTGATTTGCTATGTCCATTAACTATGAGATTGTCTTTGGTTTGACCTGCCCTAGTTCTTCTATGAATTCTCGGCGACGGAGGCCGTCATTGAAGGCATCAATTGTTCTTTCGTCGGATATGGATTCGGCTGTATTTTGATGATGTTCTATCGCTGGATGAACGCTCTTATTGACTCTTCTGGCTTCTGTTTGCATGCCCGTAATTGCTCTAAAGACGCGAGTCATTTGAATGTGGAATGAAAGTGTCGGATGAACTTGTCTTCGAGATCATTCTAGCTGCAGATAGAATCTTCGGGTAGCTATCTGAGCCATGACCTTGCGGCGCTAGTGAGGTGCAATTGTAAGCTTTGCATTGTTATGGCTATTGAGCTGCCCTGTAGCTTGACAGTGGCTAGGTAATCTGCTAGCCAAGCTTCTGGTTCTTGCAGTCCATCATATTTTTGACGGTCATGTGGAAGTTTAAAATCCTTCGGTACTGCGGCTTTTCGAATCCGCTGAGTAAAACAGCTAGCTTCACATAACTCGCAATCGTCTTCATTGTCATCATTGCACTCTCTTTGGCTGCGGTTTTTGTCTCTTGTACTGCTTCGTGGCTCTAGTCTTGAGAAACACTCCTGGTGTGGTGATTGTGATCGCTTGGTGTGGCCCGTGTGCCCGGGGCTGCTGTGATGGCGTGGTGATCTATTCGGTTGATGCATAAGTCCTTGTTCTACTTGTGCGAGAGTTGCTCCTACCATACCGAGGTTCCTTAGAGCAGAGCGGTGGAGGGCTGCACAAGGATCGTCGGGTGCAGGTTGGGTTGTGATGAGGTATGTTTGTGCGGCCACGATTGCTGCCTGGGCTGTTTTTGTTTTGATATTTCCTGCTTGATCTACTGACATGACTGATAGATCGAGTTCTCGGATTAGTTCGTTTCTTTCTGCTTCGGGGATGTTCCGCAATCGAGATGTTCCCCTTCCTGGCGGTTCTCCTCCTGTTATGCTCCAAGATCTTTGGGTCGAGCTGAGTTGTGCCCATCGTAGGCTGGACTCGTTGGCTAGCTTTTTTATTTTATCGAGTTGCCTCTGCATCCTTAGTAGGTCTCACTTCTCGTGGTGAAGCATGTGTTGATATGCTAATAAATCATTGTGTGAGGCGTCGACTGTCATTGGGACCACACCCAAAATTGCTTCTTTGCCTTTTTGCCATGCCGTTGCTGGTAGCCGAAGGGTCCGTCTTTCTTTCCCGCCTGGTTCTACTCTTCTTCCTGGGACTATGCGGTTATCCGCTGTTCCTCCTCTATTTCCGTGAGCTCCTTCGTTCCCATGATTTCCTGCATTATCATCTGATAAAATATCATTGGGATCGAGGATAGGGTTACCGTTAGAGTCGCGCGGTGTTGAGGTGGCTCTGTTGATCACACACACTTGGTGGCGTACAATATATGGACTTGGGGCATCGTCATCTGGGTTAGAGGAGATACTGTCAGGTGGATCAGACAAATCTATTGATTTTTGTTCTGGGTAGGTGTCTGCCATCCTTATTCCAAAATCAATGCTTTTGCAGCTTTCTTTGGGTTCGGAGTTTGCTTGCTTGTTTTCGTCGGGTGTTTCGATTTCCACCATGGTGTCCCTGGAGGATCCGACAGATAATGATGGAATCGTCATAAGCGTAGTTTGCTCTGCCGACGGTTCTGATGTGATCAGGGCTGCAGGGCGTGGCTCTTGGGGGTCTTCAATTTGGAAGTGGAAGCTTCCAATGATCAGATCGGATCCGCCATTGAAATCGGTGGTTACTATCATAGGGGTGGGCAGGCGTGGATCTGTTTTCGTGGGTTTACTGTTTGGCGAAAAGAATTCTGCAGAATCCATGGCTCCATCGTTCAAGTTTCCCATAGACGGTGCCAATTGATGAGGGGAGATCTCGACAATGTCCATGAAGAAGGACATAGGGTTTTGCAGAAAAGAGAACGCTGGGGATTTTGTCGAATATCAGGAAACAATGAAATCAAAGTCGCCTGAATATTGAGAGAATTGCTCTGCTACAAATCGCTTAGGAGTTGTTCGGTGCCTCTCCTAGACTTCTTCCGCCCTATATATGATATGTCGGGTCTCAAAGCTATATGCGGATAGGTTACATGATTACAATGCCAACTCTAGGTCGGTCTTTGTTCCTCTTTCCTAATACAACTATACTCTTTGTCGGTTGCTTCTTTGGATCTTCATCTTGACTCTTCATGGGCCATAAACCTTTCCGCATGCCCTAGGTAGCAAATCATAGGGACCCGACTAATCATACCTATGTCAATGTGAAAGAGACACTTGATGTGCTTGGTATTATTGTGATCCTGTGGCTCCTGTGCAAGGGCAATAGCACTTATATTGTCACAATACATAGCATGTAGCCACAATTCGCTAGGAACCGCACCCATCTCGGAGAGGAACTCCTTCATCCAAACTTCTTCCCTTATTGCTTGTAAATCAACAATGTATTCCACTTCACACGAAGATGAAGTCGCCACACTTTGCTTGGAACTCCTCTAACTCACTACTCCTTCATTCAAAATAAACACGTATCTATGTTGGGATTTAGAGTCATCTGGATTAGTATACCAACTAGCATCGATGTAACTCTTTATGACTAGCTCTTGGTCACCATAAATGAGAAACATATATTTAGTCATTCTCAAGTATTTAAGGATATTCTTTATTGTTGTCTAGTATTTTATTCTTGGATCACTTTGGTACCCGCTGGTCAAACTAATAGCATGGCCCACATCTGGTTTTGTACACAACATGACATGCATGATAAAACCTTGTAATATCCCAACATGTAGGACTAGATGAAGGGTAGAAATAGAATTTTTTGTGCATCAACATGCATGCATCTACAAAAGTGAGTAAAAATTTCATGCTTTATTTTAATACCAAGAAGATCAAGGTTCTTCTCTAGGTTGATGATGTAGGGTTTTAGATTATCAAATAAGAGGGTAGTAATCTTTGACTTGACCTTAATGAAGTCTTTCTTATTATTAAGTTAAATGATTTGGGTTGTTTGTTCGAATGTTTGAGTTCAAAGGAATTCAACTTTGAAAATTACAATATTTGAAATTAAGGTTTTGAATTCAAAAATTTAATGTTATAGTTATTATTTGAATTCAAATGGGAGAAAGGAATATAGAGTTCCAATGAAAATGAGATAAATCTTATTACTTAGGAAATATTTGTTTAATTCACGAAGTATAAATGAATGAAAATAATACAATGAATAAAGCAAGATAAATGGATACACTATTTACTTAAAAAATATTGCAATGTTTCTACACAATAAAGGAATTAATTCAATCATAGAAGAATCAAAGGATATTTTTATTACATAAACAATCATACATTGGCTTTACAAATAAAGAACAAAATGGAAATGATTTAAATAAAAACCCTAAAACTAGTGCTAAACTAGTTCTAGCTACTATTCCATCTTAATTTTCTTCATTCTTCACTTCCTGCAATAAGAACAAAAAGAAGGTAAAAGAAAGAAAGGGGTTAGGGGTTAGTTTTCTCTCAGTAATGCAATGAGATACATTTCTAATACATCATGGAGATTAAGAAAAAAAATTAGGGGCAACATTAGTAAACTGTTCTTAGCAATATTAATGTTTCAGGCTTAACATCATAATCTAGGGGCAAGTTTCACCCATGGAAAGTTTGAAAGGTAACAGTCAAAACCAGGAGCAATGTTACTCAAGCATATCCTCATGGAGAAATATCTCCATGTGTGGTAAGTTGAGACAGTAGGGCCCACGGGTCAAAGCCCATGCATACACACACACACCGCTATGTGTTAACACAACAGAAGCACTAGGAAAGGATAAGAGGGAGCACCCAGCCGCAACTAAGGGATCATTATCCATCTTTCTCTCACAACAACACAAACAATAAGTTCTTGGCATTAAGAATATTCCAGCAATAGCCATTAGACAGATTAAGCAAGCACCAAGCATGGATACAATCATAGGATGAACCCAAGCTTGAGGATAGTAACCAAGTTATCAGGAGGTGGAGTAGATCATCTAGGATCATTGATATCTTTGATCCGGATTATGGACGTAGTATAGCTCTTTTTCCCTAGTAGACCTAGGTTATCGAATCCTCGGGAAGCAAAAAGCGTAGTGAAGTTACTTTAACGGACCTTTGGGAGTTTTAGAATTCTTTTTGTGTTTTAGCGGACCAAGAGTTTGCTGTCTTTTGTTGTTGTCGATGATGGAGAGAGAGGTCCTAGGGATTTCGGTTTCACCTGTAGCTGTGCAAAACATCTGATGGGAATAAAAGATAATAATAAAGTATGCATGTAAATATTAGAGCAAGATAATTATATTTGAGCAGTGCATCCATAATTGCTATTGCCTCCGCAACCGCTTATAGCAATAACCTACTAGTCTCATCCATATAAGAAAGAGAACTAATGATATGCATAGTGATGTCACCGGTAATCCAAAGTAAATCCCTCACATACAGCCATACTACCCCTTCTATCACTGGGGTTCCCAACCTGCAGATCAGTCATTACTCATACTCCCTATACCTGGTCAATCCTCGGGGTCTTGGGTAACTGACAAGTCCTTGGATTGAGGCAAGAGAGGATACAATAATCATCATGTCATACAAACTAATACATGATCCCATCTATGATAAATAGCATGCAGAAAAGCTACATGGCTAGGCCGAAGCCCTTAGCCCAAAGAGAATTACTCACACATAGAGATGAAATCAACAATCATAAACATTGCAATGGAAACCATGAGATTGATAGCAAATTAGTCTAAAAATGTCACCAATCGAAGATGAGATTTACTATTACAAGTGGTGGAATATGGCTATGGTGGTGGAGAAGGATTTGGAGATTAGATCTAAGTCTATTCCTCTGGCGGCTCTTCGGTGTTGTGGATGCAGGTTTTTGTGGTTCTGGGGCGCACCGTTTCTCGTCACCCGAAGCCTCTTTATATAGGGGTCCCTTCATGAAAGTTGTTCTATTTGACCTAGCGGTGTCGATGGCAACTATACGGCCAAAATTTTATTCCTGCCATATAGTTTGTCGATAAAAGCTTCTGTCTCCACTTCACGACCCCTGGTTTCTTTGGGTTGATGGAAATCTCATATCTTTTACTTTAATGTTGTGATTCCCATCATCAAACGTCATTATCTGCCTAGGGAAAAACAGAAAGAAAGGATTGCATACCATTTTGATCATTAGGCATTAGTGGCAGGGTTTAGAGAGATATTTCATCAAAAATATGAATAATATCCAGTTTAAATTTGGATGTGGATGGCTATATTTCACAGCCATCAACCTCCTCAAGCTTAAACTTGATCATCCTCGAGCAAGAAAACCAAAAGCAAAAAGGAACTCAGCATTTAAACTGAAATAACGAGATGATGATCTTACTCATGATTGGTAGTCTCATGTTTCCTCCGCTTTATTAATATGAAAAACTTTAGCATAGATAGAGTAATGGAAAGAATATCATACGGTTTTTTATGCCTCCTTATAGCACAACAAAATTATTGTTGATATGGATGATTCAAATGAGTAAACTTTATTCCATGTCATGTAATCAACTCATAGGATTGCCTTTGAACAATAAAGTACAATCATGTAAAATTGGGAGTGTGAGAGTTTGTCATGAAAAACATATACACTAGAGTATCTCAATTCTCCCACATCAATAAGTCAAGACTTTTCAAGCACTACTTTTCTGTTCATTGTCCTTCAAGAATTTCAGTTCTTAAGTAATTGAGAGCATGCCAAAAAAAAATAGTTTATTGGGCTGTGATGGACACTCATGGCATCACCAAGGTTTTTGTTCATTTTGCACAATGATTACTCATATCAGCCAGAGGAGTGATTCCACCGTGAACATAGCTACCTGAGAATGCCAAGAATATTACCCATTGTAGCATTGCAACTACATATGTTGAATCAACTCATAGCCGAAATCTAGGAGTTTTCTCCATGAAGATCGTTCGTAGGCTAGCGGAGTTGTTGGCATCCCATGAAGTTTGACACGCATAAAGCTATATCATTCTTATGATTCACAAGTCAAACTTTAACATGCTCACAAAAACCGCTAAACATTAATTGAATCGAACAAATCCTTTTAAAGAGAGTTATCAAGTCAATCATTATTTTTTGTGGTGTTGAGTGTCTCTAGAAATAAGCCTTCGAGACTAAACACTACAACACCCAAGCCTTCAATTCTGAGAGTTTTTCTTATTACAATTTTTATGGTTAACTACAAGAGCTGGAACAAAACATACCCAACTAAATACCCATACAATTTTTTTACTACAATATAAAGACTCACTCCACCAATATAATATCTTGACATTTACTACTAACCAACATGGGTTTCTCAAACTTCAAAAGTGGGGAGTCTTAAGGCATACCTCTCATGATTGGTTCCACTTCACTCTTTCCTTTTGATTTGCTTCTTGGAAACTCGAAGTCGATCACTCTCCTACAAATATGTGAAAGCCACAAGGAGAATAGAAAGGAAGGAAGACAGAAAATAAAGATAAATGGAAAAATCTTTTTGTTGTTTTAAGAGAGGGAATTAAAGAATAGAAAAATTGGTGGCAAAGCTCGGCTAGAAAATCTCGAAAACAAAAAGAAATAACTAAAGATAAAGTTTTGGGGAAACCAACATGAGTGCTTATAAACTCGAATTAAAAACATAACCTCGAAATAAATAAAAACAAATGAACACCAAATAAAGATAATTAGGAAACTTCCCCAAGCTTAGGCTTTTGCAAGCCTTTCAAATCATTGTGGTGGCGGGAAAATGGCGTAACACCAGTTCGCAAATTGAGTTGATAAATTACTAGTTATTTCTCGGAGGTTCAAGGAGAGGTTATGCATCCTCTCCACAATTCCTCCAAGTTCTTGGAAGTCTTGGTATGTAGCAAACCGTGTTGGTGGTTACTCCTCTTGGTAAGGAACTTCTTGGTCCTCTTCTTGGTCCTCATCCTCATATGGAATCTCCTCCTCGGGTTGGTGTTCCTCAACCTGCAAGTCATATAGCAAACGTCCTTCCTCGATAGAGAAAAGACCATTAGGCAAAGGAGCGGGTAGAGGCGCCCAGCTCCAGCAATATGCAAGTAGTAAACACCACCTCTCCTAGTGAGCATTCCACAAGCTTTGAAAGTAGATAAACCAACATGTCGCTCACCTAGCACTGGTTGCAACTCACTTAGGTCGATGCCTAGGGCAATGTCAAGCACGGCGATGACGCCTCCACCTGTGATTGGTCCTTTGGGAGGATTGGTACTCCAGGTAGCGCACAAGAATTGCGCCCAAGTTGAGTGACAAGTCGATGTTGTTGAAAGCATCTTTTGTAAGGACTAAGATGTCCTCCTCATTGAGTCTCGTGAACTCATTTCGTGCCTGCAAGGTGTTAGCAATAACATAGAACAAATAGAAAATTGCAGGATGTTGAATATTCTTCCCCTTGCTTACTCTAGAAGTGAAACTCATTCCATTATAATAAAGTTCCAGGGAAGGGTCTATGCTAGTAAAGGATGCGCGTAAGGCATTAACATTATTGTTCGGAAAATTAAAACATGCGCACCGCTGATCTAGTGATAAAGCATAATTGTTGTTCATAAGTCGGAAATAAATCATGTCCTCTCCATGCCATGCTTTAACGGTGCTTTGCAAAGAACTTGGAAATTCAAGAGTTAATCGGCGATAAGTAGGCACATCATTGAATACAAAGTTTTGCAGGCTAACTCTATTGCAAAGTAAATTGAAGTCATTAGAAATACCGAGTTGATTCAATATAATGGGGCAATCCCACTTGGTTGTCTTCACTTCTCGGTTCTTATCCTGTTGAAGCAATCACGTGGGAGCTCATCCCTGAATCATATCCCCATGTGTTCTTGAGTGGTAGCCCGAGAAAAACTAGCGGCAACACAAGCACGAGTTTGGCTCCTTGTGTTCATCATCTAAAATAATAAGGATAGAAAAAAATAAAACTTTTTGATCCAAAAATATTAAGCATAACATATTCCTCATCTTAGCACACTAAAGAGTCCCCTAATAATAATAATCTAGGCAAGAGAATCATGGTAAATAGTTCATAGTAGGGCTCACCCTAGATTGATAATGATAATAGATCAAAAATGAATTTGCAAAAAGTAATAGGAGGATCGGAGGAGAAACATACCGTACATCACTTGTGTGCGAGGAAATCGAATGAAATTAAGTAGAGACGAAGATCTCTTGAGGTTTTGAGAGAGTTTGGAGGTAGAAGAGAGAAAAAGGATTGAAGTTTTGGTGTTGGGGGTACCTTCCCGTGGCGATTTTGTGGTCGGACGTATCTATACGACCAAAAATTCGTTCCCGTCGGAACAATTTGTTCCCTCCGTATAGTTGGTCTGGTTTCAAAAATTTAGGATTTCACCTGGCAGCGCAACTATACGGCCGGAATTTTTATCCCCACCGTATAGTTGGTCGTTAAACCTTCTATATCCTGGAAAAGAAATTTTACAAAGGCAACGATAGCTATACAGTCAGAGCTATACGGCTGGAATTTTTATTCCCAACGTATAGTTGGTTGTTAAACCTTCAGTACCTAAGAAAGAAAATTTGTCGATGGCAGAGATATCTATACGGCCAAACTATATGGCTGGAATATTTATTCCCACCATATAGTTAGTCGTTAAACCTTCTATAATCATCAAAAAAATTCTATTTCTTCGAGAATTCTTTCTTATCCTCAAACTTAGCAAAACACCTTGTTTTTTACAGAAAAATGATAGTAAAAATTTCCGACCAACATCAGCATGTATAGAGTAGGATTTTTAGTACCACCGAACTTCTTCTCCTCAACTGGATCTTTCTAGCACTCTTTATTAAACATAAAACTTAAACTAAAACTTAAAAACTTTACTCAAACCATGAAGCACTCTTTTATGGTTAATAGCTTAACCTTGATGTTGCTCACTTAGGCCAGATGAGTGGAACACCCACTCCAAAGTAGTTGGCCTTCAAAGTGATGGCCTCCTTTTCATCATGCTTGGCTTTCTTCTTCCTGGGAAAATGAATAACAAAAGGATCCCGCGAACACAATCGAAGCTTCACGTTCCCTTCATGTAGATTAATCAAAGCCTTAATAGTTCTTAAGAATGGACAACCTAATATAATAGGAGTAGTGCATCTTCAGGCATGTCAACAATAACAAAATCAATAAGAGCAGGACAGCCTTTAATGTATACTAAAGTATTTTCTTCAATCCCTATAGCTTGTTTGTAGGTAGAATTTGCGAGATGTAATTTTTAACTTGGTGATTTCATAGGAGCCAAGATTTTAACTTATTAAAAATACTTTTTGGAATTGTTGAAACGCTTGCACCTAGATCACAAAGTGTAGCTATCTCATTGGTCCCAATTTTAATCCTAATAGTAGGCTCAAATATATCATCAAGCTTCACAGGTAATTTTTCAGCAATTTTCTTATATTCTTCCTCAAGCTCACGTACCTTTATTGCTACCTGATTAACGAAGTGTTGATACATAGCTTCCTCATCTCCTTTACCTACCGGAATCTTGATATTGGTCCTTTTTACAAGATCTTCAATGGTGTAATTTGGTGAAGGAGGATTACTATAATCAAGTTCTCCAGGCTCCTCCCTTTGGATTCTCATCATCTTGGGGTCTTCAACATGATTGGGCTCAGCTTTACCTACAAATTTAGCTAGAATAAGAGTTTGACTCTCGGTTATCTTACCTAGTTGTGCCTCAACAATCCTTGTTCTTTCTTGGAGGGCCTGCAAATCATTCCTCAAACTTACATCTTGGTTAGATAATTTACCAAGCATAGCATCATGGTTCTCCATTATTTTAACAAGGATATTGTTTTGATCATTTTGTGAATTTATAAAGGACTTAAGTGTTTCTTGGAGACTACCATTACTTGTTCCCATATTATTATTAGAGTTACCTGCAGGACTAGAATAATGTTTCTGAAAATTAGGATTGTAATTCTTCTTCCAAGAAAGGGTATAATCATTACGAGCTATGAAGTCTATTTCTTCAATATTTGATTATGGGATAGCTCTTACCTGGTTTTCCTTAGCATTTACGGCTAATATGAGCTCATCCAGCTTAGCATTAAGTTCTTCATTTTCTTGTGGTGAGACGGAGTTTACCTTCTTCGTGTTTGATCTATCCACATGCCATTGGGCATGGTTGACTTGCATATTGTCTAGCAGCTGCTTTGCTTTGGTAATATGTTTGCCCATAAATGTTCCTCCAGCTACAATATCGAGCATAGACTTAGACACATGGATAAGGGCATTATAAAATAAATGGAGAATTAACCAATCTTCCATCCCATGACTGGGACAGTTTCTCATGCATTCTTTCATCCTCTCCCATGCAAGCGCTAGTGGCTCACGCTCTTCCTTTCTAAAACCAGTAATATTAGATCTTAGTTGCATAGTCTTTGCAGGTGGGAAAAATTTAGTCATAAATAAAGAAGTACACTCCACCCATGATGCCATAGTATTTGTAGGCAAAGATAGCAACCATTCTTTTGATCTTCCTCTAAGAGAGAAAGGAAATAAGCGCACTTTAACTGCATCAGGGTCAACATCTTTTATGCACATCATATCACATATTTCAGTGAAAGTGTTCAAGTGCATACCCGCGTCCTCAACAACAGAGCCACCAAATTGATTCTATTGAACCAAACTTAAATAGTGGGGCTTAATTTCATAATCATCAACAGTAATTGCTGGCTGGGTAATAGGAGTATGCAAATAATCATTGTTGGGAGTTGCAAACTCCTCAAGCTTCTTTTTAGCCATATTTCCTATGTTTTTGGGTTTTCTTAAACAAAGACTTATGATAGTAAAAACAAGAATTTAAATACTAACTAATTTTTTGGTTTTTCAAATAAAGACTGAAAGCAAACAAAAAAAATTAAAAACAAGAATTAAAACTAGCAAGGTTCATACTAATCTCACCAGGGTAGCTATTCCTTCTCCTGCACAACACCAGAAAAAGGGTTGATACTTTCGATCCGGATTATGGATGCAGTATAGCTCTTTTTCCCTAGTAGACATAGGTTATCGAATCCTCGGAAAGCAGAAAGCATAGTGAAGTTACTTTAATGAACCTTCGGGAGTTTTAGAGTTCTTTTTGTGTTTTACAGGACCAAGAGTTTGCTGTCTTTTATTGTTGTCGATGATGGAGTGAGAGGGCCTAGGGCTTTCGGTTTCACCTGTAGCTGTGAAAAACATCGGATGGGAATGAAAGATAATAATAAAGTATGCATGTAATTATTAGAGCAAGATAATTATATGTGAGCAGTGCATCCATAATTGCTATTACCTCCGCAACCGCTTATAGCAATAACCTACTAGTCTCATCCATAGAATAAAGAGAACTAGTGATATGCACCGTTAATCCCAAGTAAATCCCTCACATACAACCGTACTACCCCTTCTGTCACTGGGGTTCTCAACCTACAGATCATTCATTACTCTTACTCCCTATACCTGGCTCAATCCTCAGGGTCTTGGGTACCTGGCAAGTCCTTGGATTGAGGCAAGAGAGGATACAATAATCATCATGTCATACAAACTAATACATGATCCCATCTATGATAAATAACATGCACAAAAGCTACATGGCTAGACCGAAGTCCTTAGCCCAAAGATTATTACTCACACATAGAGATGAAATCAACAATCATAAACATTGTAATGGAAACCATGAGATTGATAGAAAATAGTCTTGCAATGTCGCCAATCGAAGATGAGATCTACTATTACAAGTGGTGGAATATGGCTATGGTGGTGGAGAAGGGTTTGGAGATTAGATCTAAGTCTATTCCTCCGGCGGCTCTTCAGTGTTGTGGATGCAGGTTTCTGGGATTCTGCGGGCACCGTTTCTCGTCGCCCGAAGCCTCTTTATATAGGGGTCCCTTCACGAAAGTTGTTCTCTTTGACCTAGCGGTGTCAATGGCAACTATACAACTGGAACTATATGGCCGGAATTTTATTCCCGCCATATAGTTGGTCGTTAAAGCTTATTTCTCCACTTCACGACCCCTGGTTTCTTTGGGTTGTTGGAAATCTCGTATCATTGATTTTAATGTTGTGATTCCCATCATCAAACGTCATTATCTGCGCAGGGAAAAATAGAAAGAAAGGATTGCATACCATTTTGATCATTAGGCATTAGTGGCAGGGTTTAGAGAGATATTTCATCAAAAATATGAATAATATCCAGTTTAAATTTGGATGTAGATGGCTATATTTCACAGCCATCAACCTCCTCAAGCTTAAACTTGATCGTCCTCGAGCAAGAAAACCAAAAGCAAAAAGGAACTCAGCATTTAAACTGAAATAACGAGATGATGATCTTACTCATGATTGGTAGTCTCATGTTTCCTCCGCTTTATTAATATGAAAAACTTTAGCATAGATAGAGTAATGGAAAGAATATCATACGGTTTTTTATGCCTCCTTATAGCACAACAAAATTATTATTGATATGGATGATTCAAATGAGTAAACTTTATTCCATGTCATGTAATCAACTCATAGGATTGCCTTTGAACAATAAAGTACAATCATGCAAAAGGGTAACACACCACTTCACCATATTTGCCCACTGATTTAATATAGGCAAGCCTGAGCTATGCATCATTGACATCAATCAAGGACTCACTTAAAGAAAGTCCCTAGATTTCTTCATAGAACACCACTAACCTATGTATAAAATGAGTCCAGAAGTAGATCATGCTAAAGTGACAGAAACTATGCACACTCCAAATAAATTAGAGGCACCCCAATACATACATAAATTTAGCAGAAGCCACTATGAATTTTGATGAAGAAAACAACTAACCACAAGAATAAATCATTTTCCTAGCTCTTATAATCTAGAAATCATACTCTTATATAACTCTGTCATGAATAACAGATGTATAGAACGAGGTCATGCTTCTAAAATCTCAAGAAAGCATAGGAAAAGGGGATCAAGTTATATTATTACAATAGTAAATCGGAAAGTAAATTTTGAACTCCATAGTAGCCACAATGACCATGTTATGATGCAAAAGGATTCAGTAGTATCAACTGATAGAATATGCTCTATCAGGTTCAGTAAACCTAGGGCAACATAGAACACAATATATTGATCACTAGGGGTGATCAAGTCACTTCACATCCAGATAAAGTTGAACTTTTCTACATTTGAGCTCTAATTGAGCTCAATTGATTTAGATCAACTAAATGCTCACATGGAACCCAAACAAGAAAACTTACATAACTATGCTTTCCCTATCACTATAGATATAATAGGAATTAAGACAAGTGTTTCCTAGTACAAGTTTTGGATCACCCGAATATTCTCTGTCGATAGAAAAGAATATTAACTATCCATACCAATAACCAGTTTGAGCATTAGGGGTTACAAAATCAGAGTCAATTTGATAGTAAGAGTAGAAGTACTTTCTAAATACAAATCTAAGTTAGTGAAACACACCTCGATTAGAGGTACTATTAGAGAGAGATTTAAGTTAGGTCAGATGAACTAGAGAGAGTAATAGGAAGGAGAAGGACATAAGGGTGGAGAGGAACTTACTCTTCAGCCTCACTTAGTAAACTACAGCGGAAGCAATGTAGGTTGGCGATGACATCCATGGTACGATAGCATGGAGAGCAATGGCACATCACCGATGCCGAGCCACACTTGCAGTGCCACCACGTCGAAGAGGCATGGGGATGGATAGCTGATACATTGCAAATGTATCTATAATTTTTGATGTTCCATGCTTGGTTTTATCTACTTTCTTGTGTTTTGTCCACACTTTGGAGTACTTTTCATATGATTTCTTGGACTAACCTATTAACAAGAGCCACATTGCCCGCTGCCTGTTTTCTGCTGTTTTTGGTTCCAAGAAGTCAAAAAATGAATATTTTCGGAATTGGACGGGACAAAAGCCAAAGTCACTATTTTATCGGAAGACATCTAGAGCCAGAATATGAGACGGAGAGGGGTTGGGGCCTGGCCACACCACCTGGCCACACGGCCAGGCTTGGCCCGCGCTAGGGGGTGGTCTGGCCGCCCCAAGCACCCCCTCGGCCTCTCCTTCCGCCTATATATTGCCTCTGATACGGAAACCCTAAGTACCCGATCAAAATTCCACGAAAGAGTCTGTAGACGCCGTCATCTCTGTCCCTAGATCGGGAGGGATCTGAAGCTCTTCCCGGCACCCTGCCGGAGAGGGGAATTCACCCTGGAGGCCTTCTTCATCATCATGCAAGCCTCCGGTGTGATGCGTGAGTAGTTGATCTCTGGACTACGGGTCCATGTAGTAGCTAGATGGCTGGTTCTCCTCCTTTGTGCTATCATGTCTAGATCTTGTGAGCTCCGTTCATGATCAAGATCATCTATTTGTAATTATGCATGTTGTGTTTGCAGGGATCCGATGGATATTGAGATGCTATTTTAGATTGATTAATTGATTCTATCATGTCTTTGTTATTTGTGATCTTGCATGATTTCTGTTGTTAGTAGCTATCTTGGCCACGTAGATGCTAGCAACTCCAAGAGTTAGTATTTATGCTCGATAGTGGGTTCATGCCTCTGGTAATCTGGGGAAGTGATAGAAATCTCTAAGGTACTAGATGTGTACTAGGGAGAAAAAAATAATCCTTTGTTCATAGAACAATTGTATTATTTACTTTACATGCAATTCATAATGCAATAATCTGTTGCTTGCAACTTAAGACTGGAGGGGGTTCGGATGATAACCTGAAGGTGGATTATTAGTCATAGATGAAGTTGGATGGCGGTATATGTATAATGTTGTAATGCCCAATCTAATCTCAAAGGAGTCAAGATGATTAGTATATGCTTGTATGCTTTCTCGATGTTTGTCAATTGCCCCGCTGTAATTTGTTCACGCAAGATATTATCTATCTTAAGGAGAGCCACCTCTAGTGAACTATAGACCCCGGTCCTTTCTTTTACATTCAATCTACAAACTGTTTACTGCTTTGTGTTTACTTTCTGCAAACTATTACTTCCTTCCATTCGATACGTTTAATCCTTTGTTTTCCGCAAAACCGGTGAGATTGACAACCTCATCGTAAGTTGGGGGCAAAGTTCTGTGGTTGTGTTGTGCAGGTCTCCACGTTGCTACTAGCACCGGTAGTGCGCCCTGCCAACATTCAGTTAGCTACACCTTTGGGGTGTTTCCTTTCTCTTACTGGATTGATAACCTTGGTTTCATACTGAGGGAAAACTTGCTACTGTGCTCATCATACCTTCCTCTTGGGGTTCCCCAACGAGCTCAATATATTTTGGGCCATCAAGCTCTTTTTTTGGCGCCTTTGCCGGGGAGTCAAGTCATTCTTCACATGGGGAGTCCCTCATAACCAATCTCTTTACTTTGTTGTTTTCGTTTTGCTTAGTTTCTTTTGCTTTGTTTGCTTGTTTCTTTATCAAAAACACAAAAAAATTAGATTTACTAGTTTGCTTTCTTTATTAAAAACACACAAAAATTAAGTCTCCTTTAGTTGTTACCTCTTCCTTAGCTCACCATGTTTATCCCTAAATTCACCCTGAAAGACCTTTCAATAGGGAGTGGTTCTATAATTGGGAAAGATAATATTGAAGAATTATTTAATCATGTTAGTAAGCATGAAGATATTGAGGATAGATCCCTTGCAGAACTTGCTCCAAACTATGAAATTGCTGCAGCTTCTTTAGTTCACATGTTGGAAGCTAGGTTTGTTAACCTTAACCCCTTAATGCAAGTAATGTTTCTTAAACTTAAAGAGATTGATGACCCCGAAAAGAGAGATTTTATTCTAGAAACTTTGCTTAAGGAATTCTATGATGCTGCCAAGGAAGCTAGAAAAGTCTTTGAATGTTTCAGTATGCTAGGCTCATGTGTAGATGTTGTTGGTACAAGATAAAAGATGAACAAAACTGAACCTAATGGGGAGGAAACAAAGATACCAATACCCTTTAAACTGGTAGCAATACATGAGGCCATAGAAAAGAATCTTGATTGGATTGTTCCTGAAAATCCTTTTGATGAAAATAGTGAACCTAAGAGCATTGAGAGAGGATCCTCTAGAACCTATTTGGATGATATACCTTGCCTTGTTGAAGATATTTCTTGTATTGATCTTAATGCTTCTTCATTTGAGAACACTTGATTCTTTTTCTTGCTTCTTATGCCTAACTTAAAGGCGTTAAAGAAAAGTACTTATTGGGAGATAACCCAAAAGTTTTAGATGAGTCTTGGAAGTTATTACTTCAGTAATAACCACTCCTTATCCTTTTTATTTGCTTTTTGTGCCAAGAGTGACCTCTAATGAGAGAGAAGTAATGATTGGGAAATTTGTTGTCCTGAAATAGATTCCTGTGCTTCACCTAAAAATTCGTGTAAAATCTCTATATGCCTATTGAGGCGTGAATTTTTGTGCTTCTGCCCTAGGTTGTTATCTAACTTTCGTTAGTTCAACTATTTTTGATTTGAGCAACAGAAGGTCTTTGAAAAAATTCGTCTTTACCTGCTGGTCTGTTTTGACAGATTTCTGCCATTTTCTGCATTTTCTTCTTGTTGGTTCCTTTTTGAGTTCTTTTAGAGAATTGAGCTTTTTGAGGGAAGTGCTACGGTAGCTTGTGTTTTAATGGAAGTTTATTGGTGTTAGAACTAAACCTAAATACTTATTATCTTGAGTACACTAATGTTGCTAATAAAGATTGTGTGAAGTTTTGTATGAAGGAAAAATTTCAGGTGTATGGAAGGAATGAGTAATGAGATGAAGGATGGACTAAAGCTCAAGCTTGGGGATGCCACGCGTGTCACCCCAAGAAATATCCAAGAAGTACAAGCGTCAAAGTTTGGGGATGCCCAAGGCATCTCCCTCTTCATCAATAAAAATCCCAGGTTTCTTCCAAACGCTTCATTTTTATTGTTTCATGCACAGTTGTGTTGTTCTTGGAGCGTCTTATTTTTCATTTTTGTTTTGGTTTTTCGTTTGCTTGGTTTGCTTAGTTTGCTGAATAAATTGGTTGGACCCCCTGTTTCATACATTGGTTTTC
Source organism: Avena eriantha (assembly GCA_910589775.1). Taxonomy (NCBI): domain Eukaryota; kingdom Viridiplantae; phylum Streptophyta; class Magnoliopsida; order Poales; family Poaceae; genus Avena; species Avena eriantha. The sequence continues at coordinate 363,613,795 of OU342740.1, forward strand.
AAATAGTTTGGTTTGGATTGGAAAAGAGTAGGAAAGCTCATGCTGAAGTGTTAAAGAGAGTTTGTTTTTGACTATGGCTCATGCTTTGTCATGCCATGCTTGATATTGTTTTGGCTTTATGCTTAGTATTCTTTGCAGTAGCATGACTTGTTATAAACAATTGAGATTGCTTAATGTGCCTTGGATGAATCATGCGTTGTTTAAGCATATTAAAAGCATTGTATAGTGGTATTCTCCTTTGATGCTTTATTTGGGTTGACTTGGCGCATGCTCACACCATGTTATTCCTATCCAAAGTCACCATAGCCTTTATGATCCTTTAGTTTTCAACTTGTAGTATCACTTTATGCTTTGATCAATGATGTTTTGTCGCTCTGCATGATTATGGCCATTATTGCTCTCTTAGTTTGTCGCTCCCAGTCTTTTGCTAGCCTCCACAACCAAGTATGAGTTCCACTCATGCATCCAACTCCCTAAACCAAGTTATTCCAAAGAGTCCACCATACCTACCTACTAGAATATGCTATTCCAAGTATCTTCATGCTTTTGTTTACCTTCCAAATTAAACTTGTTATGAGAAAACTAGTGATTAAAGCTCTCACGAACTTGATGGCACACTTTACTTTTCTTGCCCTTAATAAACTTGAACCATTGTGTCGTCTATGTTGTATATGCTTGCACTTATTTGTTGGGGATTAGCAGAACCATGCTGTCATGGGGAACGCTTTCAACATTGTACTGGTACTTTGTACCTAGTTGATATCATGCTCTTTTGTCTATGGATGTCGTCGGTGTGAAATGAAAGGGGAGCTTGTAAGTCCATGGAGTTATGTATATGTGTTAGAGAAACTTCTGGGCCGCTGGTCTAATCCATGCTGACATGGTGGAAACCTGCAGCGTAACCATAATGAGCTGTCTATGAAGCATTCTTCTTATAAAAAAAGAGTCCTATATTGAGAAAAAAAGAGAAAAAGGAAAAAAAAAGAGATTATGAAAAGAGGAAAGAGAGAAAAAAGCACCATATTCCCATGGTAATAAGAAGATTGCTGAGATGCTCGTTGTTTGCTTGCTTTGTCATTTTGGTATGGGGATTCTTCCGTATCATCGGGCAAGGGGTACCCCGTTGGTGGTCCTCTATGAAACACATGTACTTACAATGACAAGAACTTACCGGTGACTAAACTTGAGTAGCATGAGGAGCGGCCCTCGTATTCAAGGGACATGAGATTTCTAACTTATACTTCGTCAAGCATGTACACCATAGTTTGTTCACTTTAACCTTAATCACCTTCAGGATGCTTATGATAGGGGCAATGAGAGCTGAAAGCTAATAAGTACCATAATTTTTGGAAGCTCTTTATGAAACTTGAATCTCTGCTTCCATCTATGAAGGCCTTTCTTCCACCATTATATTGAGTCTCCACCTTCTATCTTTATGCACCTACTTTGAGAGAATAGTGGACATTCTTAGTTCTATGTGCATTGTCCCAAGACTAGTTCATTGATGCATACCTTGATATTGCTTGTTTTATACTATTTATATCTAGTCACTCTTGTAAACTTTGAAGGTGTCCTATGCATTTATATTTGCTACTCTATGAGGGTCAAGCTGAATGCTATTATGCTATGTTTTCTTTATGTGAAACAAACAAACGTCTTGCAAAGCATTGTTATTCATGAATCTTTTGTTTGTGCCTTTTCATGTTGCAACATAGTTTCTTTATCTATTGCTCGAACTTTGTCTTTCATGTTATGATTGAAGTACTATGATCCCGGCTTTGAATGTTTTGCAAATACTTTAATCAAGTTTATGATGGTGCCTGTCACCTCAAAAATTATTATTTCTTTTTATCACTTACCTACTCGAGGACGAGCAAGAGTTAAGCTTGGGGATGTTGATACATTGCAAATGTATCTATAATTTTTGATGTTCCATGCTTGGTTTTATCTACTTTCTTGTGTTTTGTCCACACTTAGGAGTACTTTTCATATGATTTTTTGGACTAACCTATTAACAAGAGCCACAGTGCCAGCTGCCTGTTTTCTGCTGTTTTTGTTTCCAGGAAAGTCAGAAAATGAATATTCTCGGAATTGGAGCCACAATACGAGACGGAGAGGGGCTGGGGCCTGGCCACACCACCTGGCCGCGTGGCCAGGCTTGGCCCATGCCAGGGGTGGTCTGGCCGCCCCAGGCACCCCCTCGGCCTCTCCTTCCGCCTATATATTGCCTCTGATACAGAAACCCTAAGTACCTGATCAAAATTCCACAAAAGAGTCTGTAGCCGCCGTCGTCTCTATCCCTAGATCGGGAGGGATATGAAGCTCTTCCTGGCACCCTACCAGAGAGGGGAATTCACACTGGAAGCCTTCTTCATCATCATGCAAGCCTCCGGTGTGATGCGTGAGTAGTTCATCTCTGGACTACATGTCCATGTAGTAGCTAGATGGCTTGTTCTCCTCCTTTGTGCTATCATGTTTAAATCTTGTGTGCTCCGTTCATGATCAAGATCATCTATTTGTAATTCTGCATGTTGTGTTTGCAGGGATCCGATGGATATTGAGATGTTATTTCAGATTGATTAATTGATTCTATCATGTCTTTGTTATTTGTGATCTTGCATGCTTTCCGTTGTTAGTAGCTATCTTGGCCAAGTAGATGCTAGCAACTCCAAGAGTTAGTATTTATGCTCGATAGTGGGTTCATGCCTCTGGTAATCTGGGGAAGTGATAGAAATCTCTAAGGTACTAGATGTGTACTAGGGAGAAAAAAATAATCCTTTGTTCATAGAACAATTGTATTATTTACTTTACATGCAATTCATAATGCAATAATCTGTTGCTTGCAACTTAAGACTGGAGGGGGTTCGGATGATAACCTGAAGGTGGATTATTAGTCATAGATGAAGTTGGATGGCGGTATATGTATAATGTTGTAATGCCCAATCTAATCTCAAAGGAGTCAAGATGATTAGTATATGCTTGTATGCTTTCTCGATGTTTGTCAATTGCCCCGCTGTAATTTGTTCACGCAAGATATTATCTATCTTAAGGAGAGCCACCTCTAGTGAACTATAGACCCCGGTCCTTTCTTTTACATTCAATCTACAAACTGTTTACTGCTTTGTGTTTACTTTCTGCAAACTATTACTTCCTTCCATTCGATACGTTTAATCCTTTGTTTTCCGCAAAACCGGTGAGATTGACAACCTCATCGTAAGTTGGGGGCAAAGTTCTGTGGTTGTGTTGTGCAGGTCTCCACGTTGCTACTAGCACCGGTAGTGCGCCCTGCCAACATTCAGTTAGCTACACCTTTGGGGTGTTTCCTTTCTCTTACTGGATTGATAACCTTGGTTTCATACTGAGGGAAAACTTGCTACTGTGCTCATCATACCTTCCTCTTGGGGTTCCCCAACGAGCTCAATATATTTTGGGCCATCAAGCTCTTTTTTTGGCGCCTTTGCCGGGGAGTCAAGTCATTCTTCACATGGGGAGTCCCTCATAACCAATCTCTTTACTTTGTTGTTTTCGTTTTGCTTAGTTTCTTTTGCTTTGTTTGCTTGTTTCTTTATCAAAAACACAAAAAAATTAGATTTACTAGTTTGCTTTCTTTATTAAAAACACACAAAAATTAAGTCTCCTTTAGTTGTTACCTCTTCCTTAGCTCACCATGTTTATCCCTAAATTCACCCTGAAAGACCTTTCAATAGGGAGTGGTTCTATAATTGGGAAAGATAATATTGAAGAATTATTTAATCATGTTAGTAAGCATGAAGATATTGAGGATAGATCCCTTGCAGAACTTGCTCCAAACTATGAAATTGCTGCAGCTTCTTTAGTTCACATGTTGGAAGCTAGGTTTGTTAACCTTAACCCCTTAATGCAAGTAATGTTTCTTAAACTTAAAGAGATTGATGACCCCGAAAAGAGAGATTTTATTCTAGAAACTTTGCTTAAGGAATTCTATGATGCTGCCAAGGAAGCTAGAAAAGTCTTTGAATGTTTCAGTATGCTAGGCTCATGTGTAGATGTTGTTGGTACAAGATAAAAGATGAACAAAACTGAACCTAATGGGGAGGAAACAAAGATACCAATACCCTTTAAACTGGTAGCAATACATGAGGCCATAGAAAAGAATCTTGATTGGATTGTTCCTGAAAATCCTTTTGATGAAAATAGTGAACCTAAGAGCATTGAGAGAGGATCCTCTAGAACCTATTTGGATGATATACCTTGCCTTGTTGAAGATATTTCTTGTATTGATCTTAATGCTTCTTCATTTGAGAACACTTGATTCTTTTTCTTGCTTCTTATGCCTAACTTAAAGGCGTTAAAGAAAAGTACTTATTGGGAGATAACCCAAAAGTTTTAGATGAGTCTTGGAAGTTATTACTTCAGTAATAACCACTCCTTATCCTTTTTATTTGCTTTTTGTGCCAAGAGTGACCTCTAATGAGAGAGAAGTAATGATTGGGAAATTTGTTGTCCTGAAATAGATTCCTGTGCTTCACCTAAAAATTCGTGTAAAATCTCTATATGCCTATTGAGGCGTGAATTTTTGTGCTTCTGCCCTAGGTTGTTATCTAACTTTCGTTAGTTCAACTATTTTTGATTTGAGCAACAGAAGGTCTTTGAAAAAATTCGTCTTTACCTGCTGGTCTGTTTTGACAGATTTCTGCCATTTTCTGCATTTTCTTCTTGTTGGTTCCTTTTTGAGTTCTTTTAGAGAATTGAGCTTTTTGAGGGAAGTGCTACGGTAGCTTGTGTTTTAATGGAAGTTTATTGGTGTTAGAACTAAACCTAAATACTTATTATCTTGAGTACACTAATGTTGCTAATAAAGATTGTGTGAAGTTTTGTATGAAGGAAAAATTTCAGGTGTATGGAAGGAATGAGTAATGAGATGAAGGATGGACTAAAGCTCAAGCTTGGGGATGCCACGCGTGTCACCCCAAGAAATATCCAAGAAGTACAAGCGTCAAAGTTTGGGGATGCCCAAGGCATCTCCCTCTTCATCAATAAAAATCCCAGGTTTCTTCCAAACGCTTCATTTTTATTGTTTCATGCACAGTTGTGTTGTTCTTGGAGCGTCTTATTTTTCATTTTTGTTTTGGTTTTTCGTTTGCTTGGTTTGCTTAGTTTGCTGAATAAATTGGTTGGACCCCCTGTTTCATACATTGGTTTTCAAATAGTTTGGTTTGGATTGGAAAAGAGTAGGAAAGCTCATGCTGAAGTGTTAAAGAGAGTTTGTTTTTGACTATGGCTCATGCTTTGTCATGCCATGCTTGATATTGTTTTGGCTTTATGCTTAGTATTCTTTGCAGTAGCATGACTTGTTATAAACAATTGAGATTGCTTAATGTGCCTTGGATGAATCATGCGTTGTTTAAGCATATTAAAAGCATTGTATAGTGGTATTCTCCTTTGATGCTTTATTTGGGTTGACTTGGCGCATGCTCACACCATGTTATTCCTATCCAAAGTCACCATAGCCTTTATGATCCTTTAGTTTTCAACTTGTAGTATCACTTTATGCTTTGATCAATGATGTTTTGTCGCTCTGCATGATTATGGCCATTATTGCTCTCTTAGTTTGTCGCTCCCAGTCTTTTGCTAGCCTCCACAACCAAGTATGAGTTCCACTCATGCATCCAACTCCCTAAACCAAGTTATTCCAAAGAGTCCACCATACCTACCTACTAGAATATGCTATTCCAAGTATCTTCATGCTTTTGTTTACCTTCCAAATTAAACTTGTTATGAGAAAACTAGTGATTAAAGCTCTCACGAACTTGATGGCACACTTTACTTTTCTTGCCCTTAATAAACTTGAACCATTGTGTCGTCTATGTTGTATATGCTTGCACTTATTTGTTGGGGATTAGCAGAACCATGCTGTCATGGGGAACGCTTTCAACATTGTACTGGTACTTTGTACCTAGTTGATATCATGCTCTTTTGTCTATGGATGTCGTCGGTGTGAAATGAAAGGGGAGCTTGTAAGTCCATGGAGTTATGTATATGTGTTAGAGAAACTTCTGGGCCGCTGGTCTAATCCATGCTGACATGGTGGAAACCTGCAGCGTAACCATAATGAGCTGTCTATGAAGCATTCTTCTTATAAAAAAAGAGTCCTATATTGAGAAAAAAAGAGAAAAAGGAAAAAAAAAGAGATTATGAAAAGAGGAAAGAGAGAAAAAAGCACCATATTCCCATGGTAATAAGAAGATTGCTGAGATGCTCGTTGTTTGCTTGCTTTGTCATTTTGGTATGGGGATTCTTCCGTATCATCGGGCAAGGGGTACCCCGTTGGTGGTCCTCTATGAAACACATGTACTTACAATGACAAGAACTTACCGGTGACTAAACTTGAGTAGCATGAGGAGCGGCCCTCGTATTCAAGGGACATGAGATTTCTAACTTATACTTCGTCAAGCATGTACACCATAGTTTGTTCACTTTAACCTTAATCACCTTCAGGATGCTTATGATAGGGGCAATGAGAGCTGAAAGCTAATAAGTACCATAATTTTTGGAAGCTCTTTATGAAACTTGAATCTCTGCTTCCATCTATGAAGGCCTTTCTTCCACCATTATATTGAGTCTCCACCTTCTATCTTTATGCACCTACTTTGAGAGAATAGTGGACATTCTTAGTTCTATGTGCATTGTCCCAAGACTAGTTCATTGATGCATACCTTGATATTGCTTGTTTTATACTATTTATATCTAGTCACTCTTGTAAACTTTGAAGGTGTCCTATGCATTTATATTTGCTACTCTATGAGGGTCAAGCTGAATGCTATTATGCTATGTTTTCTTTATGTGAAACAAACAAACGTCTTGCAAAGCATTGTTATTCATGAATCTTTTGTTTGTGCCTTTTCATGTTGCAACATAGTTTCTTTATCTATTGCTCGAACTTTGTCTTTCATGTTATGATTGAAGTACTATGATCCCGGCTTTGAATGTTTTGCAAATACTTTAATCAAGTTTATGATGGTGCCTGTCACCTCAAAAATTATTATTTCTTTTTATCACTTACCTACTCGAGGACGAGCAAGAGTTAAGCTTGGGGATGTTGATACATTGCAAATGTATCTATAATTTTTGATGTTCCATGCTTGGTTTTATCTACTTTCTTGTGTTTTGTCCACACTTAGGAGTACTTTTCATATGATTTTTTGGACTAACCTATTAACAAGAGCCACAGTGCCAGCTGCCTGTTTTCTGCTGTTTTTGTTTCCAGGAAAGTCAGAAAATGAATATTCTCGGAATTGGAGCCACAATACGAGACGGAGAGGGGCTGGGGCCTGGCCACACCACCTGGCCGCGTGGCCAGGCTTGGCCCATGCCAGGGGTGGTCTGGCCGCCCCAGGCACCCCCTCGGCCTCTCCTTCCGCCTATATATTGCCTCTGATACAGAAACCCTAAGTACCTGATCAAAATTCCACAAAAGAGTCTGTAGCCGCCGTCGTCTCTATCCCTAGATCGGGAGGGATATGAAGCTCTTCCTGGCACCCTACCAGAGAGGGGAATTCACACTGGAAGCCTTCTTCATCATCATGCAAGCCTCCGGTGTGATGCGTGAGTAGTTCATCTCTGGACTACATGTCCATGTAGTAGCTAGATGGCTTGTTCTCCTCCTTTGTGCTATCATGTTTAAATCTTGTGTGCTCCGTTCATGATCAAGATCATCTATTTGTAATTCTGCATGTTGTGTTTGCAGGGATCCGATGGATATTGAGATGTTATTTCAGATTGATTAATTGATTCTATCATGTCTTTGTTATTTGTGATCTTGCATGCTTTCCGTTGTTAGTAGCTATCTTGGCCAAGTAGATGCTAGCAACTCCAAGAGTTAGTATTTATGCTCGATAGTGGGTTCATGCCTCTGGTAATCTGGGGAAGTGACAGAAATCTCTAAGGTACTAGATGTGCTGTTGCTACTAGGGAGAAAACAACAATCCTTTGTTCATAGAACAATCGTATTGTTTACTTTACACGCAGTTCGTAATGCAATAATCTGTTGCTTGCAACTTAATACTCGAGGGGGTTCGGATGATAACCTAAAGGTGGATTATTAGTCATAGATGAAGTTGGATGGTGGTCTATGTATAATGTTGTAATGCCCAATTGAATCTCAAAGGAGTCAAGATGATTAGTATATGCGTGTATGCTTTCTCGATGTTTGTCAATTGCCCCGCTATAATTTGTTCACCCAACATGTTATCTATCTTAAGGAGAGCCACCTCTAGTGAACTATGGACCCCGGTCCTTTCTTTTACATACAATCTATAAACTGTTTACTGCTTTGTGTTTACTTTCTGCAAACTATTACTTCCTTCCATCCGATACGTTTAATCCTTTGTTTTCAGCAAAACCGGTGAGATTGACAACCTCATCGCAAGTTGGGGACAGAGTTCTGTGGTTGTGTTGTGCAGGTCTCCACATTGCTGCTGGCACCGGTAGTGCGCCCTGCCATCGTTCAGCTAGCTACACCTTTGGGGTGTTTCCTTGCTCCTACTGGATTGATAACCTTGGTTTTGTACTGAGGGAAAACTTGCTGTTGTGCTCATCATACCTTCCTCTTGGGGTTCCCCAACGAGCTCGAAATATTTTGGGCCATCACTAGCAGACACTAGCATATCAACACTTCATCGAATCACCGACTCCGAACATCGCGAGAACCTCGGCGAGCACTAGCGCAACCCAACACCGAAACCCTTGTAGCATCGAGGGGAGGTCCTAGCTAGAGGAGGGCCGGAATCCCAAATAGAATGTCCTAGAAGGAGGAGAAAGGCAAGGCGCATCGATTAGCCATGACGGCGATGGCCGGAGCGGCCGGGGGTGGCTGAAATCTAGCGGCGTGCAGCGTGGGAGCATGGCAGCGAGTGAGCGATCACACGAGAGAGGATCATGAGAATGAGTGGGTTGGGCTGGGACTAGCCTAGACCCAACCCGGCCTTATTGGGCCAGGTCTAGTTGGGCCAACTATGCCAACCTAGGCCCTACTATTATGAAACATTCTTTTTTCTAAATTGTAAATAATTTGAAATAATGCCATAGGGTTGCCCAATCTTCCACGAATTTATGGGAATCACGGTGGAATCGTGAGGGGGAGAGTGAGGATGAAATCCAAGCAAACGCACACATGAAGAACATGATGAACACAACGCACACATGATACACAAAACAACCTATAGCCCACATCAGCGGCTACCGGTCCGACACAATCCCTAGGATTAGTGATGGTCAAGAACTCTCTCTCTAACCCACACGGCGAGGTAAGAGGCTTGGTGAGATCTTGAAAACTTGGAGAAGGAACACCACCTCCAAGGCTTTATACAACTTGACCGGACTATGGAAAAATCCAAGAGGTGTTTGATAATATGGTGCTCCTTGTCAAGAAGCATGGGACTTAACTAGAGATCCATAAGGGGTTTCTTATAGTCTATTATCCAAGCTAAAGGGTACAATAAAGGATGAGGCGCTATATATAGGCCAGCCACTAACATAGGGGTAGTTTGGGCATAAAGGGAAGTATTGAGGGTGTTACAGGCGTTGTGGCCCGAGATACTGCACGCAGACACTGTGACGACCGGTAGTGTTGGACTGGTGTCCGATAGTGCCGGGTTTCCACGGTAGCGGTCGGGCTCAGGGCGGTATCTCCAGGTGTGGCAGTACCACTCGCCATGTCCAGTAGTACCACTGGGTGCAGTAGTGCTGCTCTTCTGGTACTAGAGGGTTCTGAGGGCTTTGACTCGTTGGTCCAGATCCAAGAGGTAGTATCGCGGTTACTGGCTGGTAGTACCGCTTGGCTGGTAGTACCGCTAGAGGGGGTAGTAGTACCGGTTGCTCTAGACGGCTCTTGGCCGCTTCATCTACTGTTGCCTTGCTCCGATGGTTCATGGCTTCATACCTGATTATGCATAGAGTATAAGAATGAAGTAGTAATCCATCCAAGGTAGCCTTGAAGTCACATAGGGATAGGAGAGAGTTAACCTTATCATGGAGGAGCTTGGATCTAGCATGTTTTAAGGGTCTTCTTGGGGGACTTGGTGTAGTCGATGGAGTGACGTCGGAAGGACGGGCTACATCATCTCCCCTGGGAAATAGTCATCCTCGACTCTTTCTCCTTATCATCTCAATGTAATGGTGGTGATAGGTCCTTCACATTGAATGTATTTCTCACTAGATACTTGGATGTCGGGATGTCGATGACGTAGGCATTGTTATTGATCTTCTTGAGGACCTTGAAGGGGCCATCTCCTCTTGGCTTTATCTCGGAATCATGTTCCTTGGGGAAACATACCCTGCTTAGGTGTATCCACATGAGGTCACCCTCTTCGAAGATCATCTCTTTCTTGGTCTTGTTTAGCCTTGATGCCTGCCAAAGAACTTGTTGCTGAATAATAGCTATTGTGTCTTCGTGTAGTTTCTTCATTGCTTAAGAGTGCTTGGCGATGTCCATGTTGGTGCGCACATGAAGAGGAAGCAATAGAATGTTGAACACGGTGAGGGGTTCGAATCCATAGACAATCATAATCATCGTGCAGTTCTTGGATCAATTGTAGTCAAACTCGGCGTATGGAATGCATTCCTCCCAATCCTTAAGGTTCTTCTTAATCAACACACGTAGGAGGGTTCCGAGGCTTTAGTTGATAACCTCGGCTTGGCCATTGGTTTGAGGGTACGAGGCGGATGAGAAGAGGATCTTGACCCTGAGCTTGGACATGAGACTCTCCCACATGGAGCTCATGAATTTAACATTGCGGTCGGAGACGATGGTTCTTGGCACACCATGAAGACAGACGATTTTCCTGAAAAAGAAATTTGCAATATTTGAAGCATCATCGGTCTTATGGCACGGAATAAATGTGCCATTTTTTAAAAGTGGTAAACTACAACAAATATGGAATCATGGCCATGCTTAGATCTAGGAAATCCTAATATAAAGTACATGCTAATGTCGGACCAAGGTGCATGAGGAATAGGCAAAGGCATATAAAGACCAAATGGTTTAGACTTTGACTTAGCTTGGAAACATGTAGTACATCACTGGATGTGGTGCTCCACGTCTCTCTTCATATTTGGCCAATAGTAGTGCGTGGAGAGCATGTCATATGTATTGTCACGACCAAAGTGGCCCATTAAGCCTCCACCATGAGACTTTTGGAGAAGCAGAATTTGGAGAGATGACTTCGGAATGCAAAGCTTGTTTTGTTTGAAGAGAAAACCATTGTGCAAATAGAAATCATGAAATCCTTTTGATTTGAACACTTTGCAAATAATGGTCCAAACAATGTGTCGGAAGCATACAAAGTTTTGATATCATCAAGACCCAACACGTTTACTTCGAGGTGCGTAAGCAGGATTTTGTTCTTGCAAGACAAAGCATCCACAACTACATTATCTTTGCCCTTCTTGTACTTGACAATATAGGGAAAGGATTCCATGAACTCAACCCATTTAGCCTTCCTTTTACGCAAATTATCTTGACCCTTAAGCTATTTCAACGACTCATGGTCAGAATGTATGATAAATTCCTTGGGGATACATTCCTTGGGCCAAAGGTAATGTTGCCAAACTTATAAAACACGCACTAACGCGAAAAGCTCTTTGTCATAAATCAGATAATTAAGGAGTGCTCCATCAAGTTTCTCGCTATGGTTCGCAATAGGACGTCCATTTTGCATGAGGACTCCTCTAATGACAATGCCACTAGTGTCACACTCTATCTCAAAAGTTTTCGTGAAATCTAGTAAAGCAAGGATAGGTGCTTTGGTGAGCCACTTTTTGAGCTCACCAAAGGACTTTTTTGAGCTTTACCCCAAATGATGGTGGCATTCTTTTTGGTCAATTCGTTAAGGGTACAAGCAATAGTAGATAAATCTTTCACAAATCGATGATAGAAACCGGCCAATCCGTGAAAACTTCAAAGTTCACTCACATTTGTGGGAATGGGCCAATCTCGTGTGTCTTTGACCTTAGAAGTATCGACTTCAATACAACTCGAAGAGACAACAAAGCCAAGAAAAATCAACTTGTCTTTAGCGAAAGTGCACTTTGGAAGATTAGCATATAGCTTTTTATTTCGAAGTATTTGCAAAACCTCCTTAACATGTATAACATGCTCTTCAAGTGATTTTCTATAGACAAGAATATCATCAAAGTAAACTACTACACTTTTGCCAATGAGAGATTTCAAAATATGATTCATAAGGCGCATGAAGGTGGATGTGGCATTAGAGAGGCCAAAGGGAATTGCCAACAATTCATAAAGACCAAGTTTGGACTTGAATGTGGTTTTCCACTCATCACCTTTTACCATGTGTATTTGATGGTAACCACTACGAAGATCAATTTTCGAGAAAATAGTGGCTCCAATCAACTTGTCAAGCATATCATCAATATGTGGTATTGGATGTCAATAACACAAAGTGATAACATTGATTGGATGGCAGTCCATGCACAACCATAACATATCATCCATTTTCAGGACTAAAATCACAGGTACCGCACTTGGGCCCAAGCTTTCTTTGATTAGACCTTTGGATATGAGATGGTGAATTTGTAGTTGGATCTCCTTCGTCTCCCCCGGGTTCATGCGATAGGTGACACGTTTTGGTAGAGGTGCGCCAGGATGAGATCGATGCGATACTCAATCCTGCGAAGAGGAGATAGTCCATGAGGTAATTCTTCGGGAAACACATCCTTGAATTCCTGCAAAATAGCCATCAAAGAGGGAGGAACATTTGTTAAGTCATTAATTCCTTGCGTTAGGCCCTTGAAAACTAGGACATAGTGCAAGCTAGATGGGTTATTCCTCACATTTTTCATCTCACTTTTGGTGGCAAGAATAACACTCTTAGTTTTTCCACTCATGTTTGGCTTTTGGCTCTCACTCACTATATTGTGGTTCTCTCTCTCACCACTCTTATCACAAGATGTTTTTGTGGCTTGCACCCTCGCTAACACCTTTGCATTGTCCGCAGTTAGTTGGCTAGGAGTCATCGGTTGCAAAACACATGTATTGTCAAGCCACTCGAAGGTGTACACATTTGTGCGACCATCATGAGCACCCTTGTCATATTTCCATGGTCTACCAAGCAACATATGGCACACGGTCATGGTAACCACATCACACTCCACCGTGTCTTTGTATGGTCCAATCGAGAAAGTTACCGAGATGGTGTGCTTGATCTTCACGGACACATGGTCACTTAGCCATTGTACATGGTAGGGATGCTTGTGTGGATGGAGGGTGAGGTTTAGTTTTTATCATAACTCAGTACTTTCTAGACTGTGGAAGCTCCCTCCATTGATGATGAACTTTGATGGATTTCCCGTTGATGCCGACACGTGTTTGGAAGATGTTGGATCTTTGATCTCTGTGCTATTAGGCTTGGGTAGTCAAAACTCTTGTGACAACAAGCAATGGACTTGCGTCATATTCACACATGAGAAGCTCTTGATCATATTGAACATGTTGTCTTGCGAGTGCTTCCTTGACTCATGCATCAAACTCTTCTTCACTCAAGCATTCCTCTTCACCATTATCATGGATCACCTTGGTATTTCCACAACAGAATGACTTATGTCCTTTGCGTCCACACTTGTAGCATTGTCATTAAAATGGTGTAGATTCATCCAATGGTTGCTTGCCACTTGGGGGAGGTTTGCCTTGAGGAGTTGTGGACTTGAAAGGCGTCTTGGGAGTACTTGATGAGCTTCCTTTTATGATTGTTGGAGTTGTTGTGGTTGGAGCTTGCTTGTAGGTGAAGTACGTCTTCAGCTTGTTGTAATTGAGGTCCTCTTGTACTTGGTGTTCAGCCTTTGTTGCATTATGCACAAGCTCCACCATGTTGTTGTACTTTTGGAACTTAGCGATTCACTTGATTGGATGGTTCAAGCCAACGAGGAAGTGTGCCATTGTTTGCTATTCATGTTCTTTGATGTTGGCGCGGATCATGTTGAGCTCCATTTGCTTGAAGCACTCTTCCATGGTTTTTCCCTTGGTTAAGCATTTGAATCTTGTTGAAGAGGTCGCGTGTATAATGCAATGGGACAAAATGAGAGCGCATATGAGCCTGCATATCTTGCCAAGTGCTGATTCGAGGTTCTCCTCTTACTTCTCTAGACACTTGAACTTGTTCCCACCAAAGGTTGGTATAATCATCAAACTCAAGAGAAATCATGGCTACCATCTTCTCATTGCTATAATTGTGCATGCGGAAGATCTGGTCAACTTTTAGTTCCCATGAGATATATTCTTTGGGATCATTGGAACCAGTGAACTTGGGCATGGTGAACTTGAGCTTGCCAAATGTTTCTTCCTCATTTCATTCACGCTAGCATGGTTTCCATAATGTTTTTCATTCACGCTAGCATGGTTTCCATAATGTTGATGGTCTTCATCATCCAAGCAATCATTTCGATGTACTTGTTAATGGTGTTGTTGTTGCTCTTGTAGTGGTTGTGTCACATTTGGAGGATGAGGAACTTGGTCCTCGTGATGTTGTTGAAGAGCTTGGGCCTCTTGGCGCAGTTGAGGGGGTTGAGGAGACTCATGTCGCGGTTTGTTGACAATGTTGAGGCACTTGGGCCTCACGAAGGTGACGAGGATGTGGAGCCTCTTGTCACGGTTGTGGATGAGGAATAGGCTCATTCGTCGGTAGTTGACATGGGTTAGGCATTTAGGCCTCTCGATGAAGTTCATGGTCTTGAGCCTCTTGACGTGGTTGGCATTGCCCGACATGTACAATTTGATGCTCCATGTGTTGATGCGGTTTATGCTCCGCATTGTGCCCATTATGTCGGTGTTTACGTTCATGAAGGCGGTGATGGCGAGGATGGTCATAGAGAGCTTCACGTCGGCGACGAGCTTGTCCTTTGAAATTGGTCGCCCAGTTCATAGAGAGCAGATTTTCACGTGAACCAGTCGCCCAGTTCCCTCCCTACCCACCTGTCGCCATTCTCGTCGCCGGCACCGCCCCCTCTGCTATGCCACACGCACACCTCCATGAAGCCAACCGAAATCCGCAGAGACTCCCTTCCTCCATGCCCATATACTCGCCGGAATTAAGATCCCTCTGGCTGCTCCGCAGACCGCTGCGCGCCAACCACGCCGAGTAGGTGTTTGCGATTTGCCTGCATGGACTCCGACGACGATGAGAAGATGTTTGCCGCGCTGATGGAGAAAGAGATGGCCACCGCCGCCAATGATGGAGAGCACATGCTGATCCTCGCTTGTCTCGCCTGTTGTACGCCCAGAATGCGAAGCCACGGCGCGACGGTTCGGCGCCAGGACACCGGAAGTGCAAGCCGAGGTAGCGGATGGATGCCAGAAATGCAAGAAGTACTACACCAGCATGATGGGATTTTCCTCACTACAGAAGTGCACGGTGACCATGAGAATGCTGGCATACAGAGCTTCTGGTGAGACACAAGATGATTATCTCTACATGGCCGAGTCCACCTCCATCGATTGTTTATGCAGGTTCTACAGGGCAGTGATTGCAGTGTTTGGGACAAAATATCTTAGGTCACCCAATGCCGAAGACACTGCTCGAATCCTTGCAATCATTGAAGCTAGCGGATTCCTTGGAATGCTTGGAAGTATTGACTTCATGCATTGGAAATGGAAGAACTGCCCGTTTGCTTGGCAGGGAATGTACAACGGCCACAAAGGAGGTTGTAGTGTCATACTTGAGGCACTGTCTATACAGGATCTCTGGATTTGGCACTCCTTTGGCATGGCAGGATCTAACAACGACATCAATGTCCTGCAGTGCTCTCCTATCTTCTCCAAGATTGTTGAGGGACATGCCCCCGGTGGACTATGTGATCAATGGCCACCACTACAACAAGGCTACTACTTGAAAAATGGAACGTATCCAAGATGTTCAACATTTATGAAGACTCTCTCAAGCCCTCTGATCGACAAGAAAGCCAACTTTGCCAAGGAACAAGAAGCTTGCAGGAAGGATGTCGAGTGGGCATTTGGTGTGCTCCAAGCTTGATTTGTAGTTGTCTGGTTCCCCACTCTAACCTGGTCACAAGAGCAAATGTGGGAGGTGATGAATGCATGCGTGATATTGCACAACATGATCATTGAGAGCGAGAGAGAGGAGCCAGTTCTTGATGATGACAGTGAACCATATTTCAGACAGGGTCCTCCTGCAGAGCCTGATCACCAGGTGCCAGCATCGTGGGCTAACTTTATTGCTATGTGTCGAGAGATCCGAGACCCGCATGTGCATCAACAACCGCATGATGATCTAGTGGAGCACCTGTGGATGCTTAAAGGAAACACCTAGTTTGAGGTGTTCTTGTGTTTGAAAACTTGTTAAATTATTTGCTATGTGTGTGCCAAATTTGTCTCGTACGCCGAACTATGCGCTGAACTATGTGATAAATTGGGCGAAGTGTTGTGTGTGAAAATTTCGCCGAACTTTGAAAATGTTGGCTGAATTTTGCCGAAATGCCGATCCCGGGGGTGTAAAGCCGGGCTTGCGGCTGGGAGTTGGCGTTCCCTAGGCCAAATAGTCGCCAAATCCGGCGAGTTTAAACGCCGGATTTCAGCTGGGGACCTCTAACGAGTGGAGATGCTCTAAGGACGGTAAAAAACCACGGTCATATCAGGGAGAATACCATTCATTTTGGGTCCGAGGAGAGACCGACAGTATCCATCTTATTGAACTCTAGTCTTTTCTCTTTTGGTCATTGCCTTCAATGTGTCACATTCACATCATATATAACGACCCTAGTCATTCTCCATATACACAGCAACACGGTCGATTTCGTACACATCAAAGCTAGACACACTACTTAAGGTGCACACACATGCACGGAACACTTGCAAGATTGGATGGATAATTTTGTTCTATTTTGCTCGTCAACACGCAATATAATTAGATAAGCATTTCTCCTACGTACGGACACTTCATCATACCATTTCACAGGTGCTCCCAGGCTCCCAGCTAGATAGCGCATTATTCAAGCGTTCCAACTCCAACACCCACCCAGGGTTCACATCGTGTCCACATCCACAAGACTAGAGTATTATCGATACCCCCATGGCGATGCGGCGCCCGAAATCCGAGATGTCGCCGCCGGCGTCGCCCTCTGACCAGAGAGACGCTGTCATTGAGGAGCTCCAGAAGGGCGCTCAGCTGGCGGAGTCCCTCAGGCAGCAGGTGGAGCTCATCCCGGAGCTCGGCCGCCGCGACGCCGCGCTGGCCAACGTCAGCGACATCTCCACGGCCCTTGCGTCGTCGCTCTCCGTGCTACAGTCCGAGAGAGAGCAGTACGTCTGCTCCTCCTCCGACGCCGCGACGGGCGATGCTGCCGGCGCCTTTGGTGGCGGGGGTGTCAGGGCGCGAAATGGTGCCGCCGCACGCGCCAGGAAGGCGAAGCACCGGCGAGGCACCCACGGCGAGCAGCTTCCGATGTGAGTATCTAATTAAAGATTCGGTGTGTGTGTTTGCTGCAGCAGATACTGCGGTACTGTAGCATGCCTACCTCTGGGGATCTGTGCTAGAGAAGAATCGGTATCACTAGTAGATCTTTAAACTCTTGCTCCATATTTCATCCGTTTCTCTTGAGGGCACTAGCAAAAATGGAACCATCAATCGGTTTATGCCGAAGGATTTCTGGATCTACCTTTCAAACAGAAAAAAATAAAGGA
This sequence comes from Avena eriantha, assembly GCA_910589775.1. Taxonomy (NCBI): domain Eukaryota; kingdom Viridiplantae; phylum Streptophyta; class Magnoliopsida; order Poales; family Poaceae; genus Avena; species Avena eriantha. The sequence continues at coordinate 363,631,484 of OU342740.1, forward strand.
AAGAAATGTGCTAATCACTAATCAGTTCGTAGATCTTGTCTCTATCCCAGTTAATTTGGTACGTGAGGCGTGATGTAGACATGTAGTTGTAGCACATGCTCGTTTCTCTGCGTGCTGTGATTTATATTTTATGGTTAGCTAGGAAAGTTTGCTGTAAAGTCGAGTACAACTAATTATACTTGCTCTTGTTATTCAGCAAGGAGATGCTCACCCACACACCAGAAAATGATCAATTCCACTGGAGGAAATATGGGGAGAAGAAGATCCTAAATGCTGATTTTCCAAGGTATGATTATTCTTTGATGGAGTTCTAGCTATCTCTGGCAGCTCTATCTAATTATGTTTCCTTAGATTTGTCATTAGTTTATGGATATGTAGCACTTACATTTCCTAATGTGTTATAAGGAGAGAACGTAGCTAGGCATACTTTTTCGTTACTATTGTACAACTTTGTCTATTCGTCTGTTTTGTAACTTGTCACCCCTTTTTGTGCCTTTTTTGTAGCGGCCTCTGTCCCATTTTTTGTCTATATGCTTACTTTCAACGCACCTTCCATTATTTTTAAAAAATATTGTAAGGCCTCTCATTTAGGAATCAAAGTACTAAATTGTACTACCTCCGTTCCACAATATAAGCCTTTTTAGCAAGATGTTTTAGTTTGCTAAAAAGGCTAACATTATGGAACGGAGGTAGTAAAATTCCGTGGAATAATTAATGATGGTTATTAAAATGAAAACATAAAGTACTTCAATTCTAAATTTGGCATATGTGATTGGACATAGATCATCACCTCCCACTCCCACATAGATTAGTTGCTTCAAACATATGGTTGATATAGGCACATCTCATACAGAGTATTAGGCTATTATTAGCTATTATTGGGGGTGGCTTATTTTTCTAAAAAAACACATATGATTAGTTCTTCATTCCAATCAAGGTTTTTTCTGGCACTCAACCCTGGTTATTTCTGGCTTAGTTTTACTAAAATAAATTAATACATATGCTTAGTTTTTCCATTCCAATCAAGCTCATTTACATGTACCTGTTTGGGCAACTTAAAACCTCCATACAGTTGTCTTCATGAGGCATGTAGGTTAGATGGGTTTTTTATGTGTTCCACCAAAAAAATATGTCTCCCTACCTTGTAATTACTTGTAGTATGTTCTTCTGAAGGAATAGATATAGTGATGTTCATGTCATACAATTTATTCTGATATTATAAGATCACTTATAAAAAAGTTTGGCTGTTGGTGGAAGAGATTGCTACATAATGATATGATCCCCTTTTCACCAAAAAGGAGGATATCCACTTCCTGTATATCGATTGATGCACATGTACATATCTTACGTAAAGTTTCAATTCTCACACCACGGGAAGATGACAACTGAAAGGTGCGAACAGCCCAAAAAATGAGATTACATGTTGTACTTAGCATCACAAACCCTGTTGCTAGATTGTCATCCAAATCGGCTGAACAAAACCCTGCACCCAAAGATGAGATACTCATGAGACTCCACACGATCTGATCATACATATCAAATGTGATTAGAAAAAATTCAAAAAGTATACTTCCTCCGTCCACGAATAAGTACATCTAGAAAATATTAGACAAATTAGTTCTCTCTCCTCTTTTATGCGCCTCCACCATTATGAAAGAAATAGGAGAATGATGATTGGTGGATAGGGTGGAGGAGAAGAATGGAGATTGGTGGATGAAATTGGGAAGTGATTATGAGGAGCTAATTGCATTTATTGACTGTCTTGAAAATGTAGATGTACACTTTTTTTGGGACAATTTTTGAGTGCTAGATGTACACTTATTTGCGGGCAGAGGGTGTATGCTGTAATTTCTGATTTCAATGGGGCATCATATCAAATTTTACCAAAAATCAATTTAAACTCTCACTCACCTTTTAAAGTATGGATGCAAACGGGGAACCTTTAGGGTACCCTCTACCCTTCTTAGTACAAAAAAATGAACTAAATTTTCACAAATCTTAACTTTTTGAGAAAACTAGTTCATTTGTTCGTACTAGACTAAAATAGAGGGTACCCTAAAGATTCAAAACTTGCATCTCTATTTGAAAGTAGACACTATATCATGTGAAAAAAGGCAAACGACTGCATGTTTCTAATTTAAACTACTCTCATGCACTCATCTTCATTTCAGGAAAGTTTTGTTATTTCGATGCATGTGTATGCACATGAAATCTTATACGTAATTTCCTCAGAACTGTTTTCTTATACGATTCAACAACTGTTTGGTCTATAAAAAAAGGAAAACACGAAAAATGCTATTTGCTCGTACGCTCGGTAAGTCAACATTTATTTTGCAGGTCATACTACAGATGTGGATACAGCGACGAGCACAAGTGCCCGGCGAAGAAGTACGTGCAGCAGCAAAACAAGAACGAGCCTCCCATGTTCATGGTCACCCTCATCAACGATCACACATGCCATACCTTGTTTCCGGCCGAAGCCGATCAACAGCCACCCCCACCCGGCAGCTCAGGCAGCGCTAATAACTCGCAAGTCCTCGACTTCACGAAGGCATCGCTCTCTTCAGCAGCTGCTGTCACTAGAATGAAGGAAGAGGAAGACGTAGCGGCAGGTATGTATGTGACTGTGCCTAGCTACACATATGACGAGTTGTACTCTTCTTCCTCGCTGCCGTTGCTGTCGCCCAAGGAGTGGGAGATGCAGATGGAGATCAATTCACTCCTTCGTCGTCACTCTGGGGACGGTAGCTAGTTAGCCACTGTTCTACGATGTAAGTATTTTTAGCAAGCTGTTTTAGCTTTTTAAAAAGACTTGTATTGTGAAACATGGAGACTGGGGAGTACAAAACTGAGTGTTCTACCTAGATCGATTTGTTGCTTCGAAGCAGCTATCTGAACCCCAATAATTGCATGCACGATCGGGAGAGTTTACTCTCTTGTGTTGTAATGCTATAGTAGTACAAAATGGCAGCTGGTTACTTGCTAGATGAGATCATTTTTGAGAAGTATAACTGACATGCGCCTTCTTGAGCTCAATAGCCCTATCTTCTCATGTAAAACATACGAGATTTTTTTACGGTGCCCTTTTTTTTGGAAAGGGGAAGTACCCCCCGGCCTCTCTATGGAAGTGATATATGTGGCCTTTATTTCATTTGTTTAACAAAGACCGGAAAAATCCTTGCAATGAACATACGGAACGAAGCTACCAAACAACAGGACAATTGTGTCAAAAAAAAAAACAAGAGGACAATTAACCACCAACTAACTCGATGAAAGGAGACACATGGCCTAGTTCCCCGGCCACAACCACCGTAAGCTCACATGCCAAAACGAATGCCTCTTGTGTCATTAGTCCAGGATGTAGATCGAAGAAAAGACCTGTCGTCGATGCCGCCATGGCACCAGATGGCGCCTCCGTCATGCGCGCATACCTCAGCATGTGTCTGCCGCCGAGGTCCCGTTACGCCACGCGCCAAGTCCCACCATCGTTGCGAAAAAACCATGCCTCTCCACCTCAGAGCCCATCCAACTAGCATATGTTACAAAAGCGATGCCGCCAAGAGGGAGAATGGCGCAACACGTCGCCACTGTCTGATCCGAGAGACCCAGATATGGGGCTTCCCCCAGAGCATCCCAGGCGATAAGACAAGAACTGCAACAATGATGCCTTCGCCAAGGTAACTCCTCAAATGCACCACCATCGTTGACCATGACCAAAATCGGCACGGTTTTCACCGGCAACCATGCATTCTCGAATCCACAGCCAGCTAGATCGCCACCAACTGCAAAGCCGGAGACACCACCATCAACTGGATCCACCGCACCCAATGGCGGAGCCAGGACATTAATCTTGTGTAATCAATTCAAAGTTGTGTAGTCAAATACATGTGTTTATATATTTTTTTACATGATTTGTGCCTTTGTACCCAAAAAACCGTGTATCAATCTGACTACACAGCTAGTGCGTGGCTCCGCCAATGACTGCACCGGATTTCGATCCACATACCTAGAGGGCCGCGGTTCTCCCACATCCATACTGTCGATGCCAGAGAAAGCTCCAGCCACCAGACACCTCCTGCAATGGAACTAGGCTCAAGATCCCTTGATCTTCTGCCCCTAGCTAGGTGCCTCCACAAGGAGCCTCCACCTAGCCAGCGACCCTAGGCAAGTAGACGTCGCCGCCCCATGTCCTAAGTTGTTGCACCTGGATCCTCGTGCCGCTAGTCGACCGCACCCCTATCGAACCAGCGGTCCCACATGATGTCACCGGAGCAACGCCCTGCCGCTAGGGAGAGGATCTCTAGGAGGATGATCTCATGTTGCCGCTCCCCTACTGTTGTGTGATGCGAGACTCCAAAGCCCCACCGCCCCCTTCACCGACGGCGGGGGAGCTAGGGTTTGCTCCCCCGATCGCTCTAGAGGAGGCGACACGAGGGAGTCAGGAATTATCTTTTTTACATTACCCTATATTCAACTTGTATTTGTATCCAACTAGCAGTTGGCAACACAAAAGCGTGAGAAGTGATACCGTATATGATTGTATGAAATCAGATTATAGAACATAAACATTCTAAGCAGGAGAAATGAATGGATATAAACGCAAACAAAGCTCTCAACAAAGTGGTTGGCTGGGTACAATGAACTTGATTTCAATAAATGAAAACACAATTAAACTATTGATCGGGAAAGCAACTAGCAAGGACACTTTTAATTTGTAACTAACAATAATTTGTAGGCACACTGATAAGCGGGAATACATGTTTGTCCTCAAGTAATGCTGATGTCCAAACGCTATCGTGATCATTGCGTCACAGCATGACATAATGGATCCCACAAAAAATAAACAAAGTGAAATTGTCAATGATGCATGGTGGTTCCTTTGAGTCTCACCAACAATGTGAACACACTTGCCAGCCAGCTATGCCACGAGCTGAATTCATATCTGCAAGTTGTTGATAGTCCACTCAAGGCTGCAATGAGACAAAATTTCAAGTGCTTGTAAAGTCACTGCAAAAGAACACGTTGAGTCGATAGCATCATGCACATGGGATACTGCTCGCGGTGTGGAGAGGCCAAGCTAGCTAGGCTGGCATTGCTACGTTTATCAAGAAACACAATCAAGTTGATCATTTGTTATTTCAGATGATTAACAAAAGGAGGTGCGCATCTGCCGTTACACAGATGCCAAAGCAACCTGCGTTTTCCAAAAATAGTAACAAAAAATATGTTAAAAACTCTTAATAAAAATATACAAGTGTACTCTAAAGAAAGGGAGATCGAATTGGCATCAACAAGTTTCTAATGCCAAGTTGCCAACTGTGTACAGCTTAATGGGGCAAGGTCAACTCGTGTCCGGATAATGGGCAAGGATAATTAGCTAGTAGATAATGAATTAGCTTAGTAGTTCATTTGCATGAAATGGTGTGTGTGAGTAGGTTGGTATTCCGAAAGAAACATACCACCGATGGGGTGGGTGGGTTCCATAGATATGCAGCTCCTCTTGTCTCTTATGGAGTTCTCTGTTGACTAGTCAAGATTTGTTCTCCACTTTGTTTGCTCAAAAAAGTCCTGATCATGCCTTGTAAGTATCTAAACTCTCATGCGATTATTTTAGCAACCTTCTTCCAATAGCACCACGTTTTTGCAACTCGTATAATATAGTGGAATTGGCTCAAATCATAATGATAACTATGCTAAAAACCACACAAACAACAAATCAACATATGCTTGGGTGGCTAGGAGGGTGGTTGTATCACCAGTCCACCCCATTGTGTCACTAGTAGAAATAGCCTTAGCGGCGGCGTTCGAAAAAGGGGTTAGTGACACTCAAGCCGCATGCCACTAACCTCACACCATGGTAGTACGTAGTGGTAGCGTCTGGTGCAAACGCCAGTACTAGGAGACACTTTGATGCGTTTGGCGCAAACGCCAGTACTATATGTATAATTTGTGACGCTTTCATAAAGTCATGCAGGTATATTTTCGAAAATTAAAGAAAAAGATGTTGTAGCATATTGTTGATTAAAGGCTACAATATAAGAGCAACGTGGTATCAGGAAATGCATATTTAATAAGCAGAAAAATAATTGACTTGGTTCACTATAAATTATTAACAAGCGATTCAAAACATGATCATACTTAGCTAGTTGCATCTAAACTAACAAACTATCACAATGAACTAGCTAGTCACTATGATGATGCCAATGACGAACATTATTTGAATGTTACGGCGTGAAGTGGTCCTGACGGTGAGGAGAATGGCTTGTCCAACTTGTGGATCATCTTCAGCTTAATTTTTGATGATGCGGACATCTCTTACTGTCTTGTACGAAATGACGCTTACATGACCTGTTGCTCCAACATGTATTTCAACCAAGTCTTTTTCAGAAATTTGAAGAGAAGAAATCATTCTCGACGGTACTTTCTAATTAAGATACAGAAGTTAGAAATCTTATAACCATCGTACAATAGGAACTAAAAAAAATGTCGATCCACTGTTCAGTTTGCTTTGAGATTGGTATATTAGTCTGCCTTTTTTCGGGTCAGCACATGGGTAACGTCGTTCTGACGTTACTTACTGAAACAGAATTGAAACCGAACTAAAATTTAATTAAAACACTAAAACATTTGTAAAACAGTCTATGAACAGTACAAAGTATTTAACAGGTTTCAAAAAAATTCAAAAAAAATCTGCATATAGCTGACGTGGCATCGGGTACGTACCGTTCACTAGAATCGCCGGGCTCGGGTGTGTATTCTCAAGTAATCACTCCAAATGCAATTTGCATCATGTATTATTATGGTTGTGCAGTGTGTGTGTGACCGTCCCGGTTGGTCCCCTGCAACGACTCGTTAATTTAGCTGAGCGATGCGCCGTGGGGCGCGGTACGTGATCGAAGCTTAAGGCTGGTCATAGTGGAAGTATCATAACTAGTATTATGCATATTATGTTAGTAAAAATCTGATGTGGTATAATAATTAATGAAAAAAGAGATGGTTAAAATATCATAGGTAGATATCGTGTCGTAATATGTAAAATTAGAAAATTCTCATGCAAATGAATCTTGTACACAATTTTGCACTGAGATTCTACAAATCATTAAATATAGTATTAGTATGAATACGATCATATGATATCATGTACTATAAAAATATATCATACACTAGTATCTTGGCATGTGCTCTTCGGTCGTCGCTAAGCTAGCTGGGACCTAGCCAGATTAAGATGTATCCAAGCTCGGCCGCGACCACCTCCACGGCCAGAGCTAGCTAGCGACAAAACCAAGGAGCAAGTACAGTCGCTTCTTCACCTTATTTGATGAGAAGAATTAGGTAGAAAAGAAATACGCCAGTTTATTGGCATATGTGAAGTTTATTTTTTTTAAAGTAGCATATCTGAAGAACTGGATATATGCCATTGAGAATTGTGCGGGGGAGCAAAACTGTGAGGAGCAAGCTTTGATTTGACTTTTTTTAAATAATCATATATTCTATTAGAGAATCTAGAGATTACATATATGGTCAACACTTAAGACAAACATGCTTGTCAAGCAACTTTGCACACCAAACCCGCAATTAAAATTACAATTTTACCCTTGAAAAAACTTCTGCCTCGTCGAACCGTCATCCATCGTCCTCCGGCGCCACCATGGTAGCGCCGGAAAAAGAGGCAAACAACCATTATACCTAGATCTGGAAGAGCACCAACGCATACGAGGATGCTTTTCAAGTCGATGAACCGAGTTGTCGATCCCGAGGCCTTGTGTCACGTCGTCGGCTGGGAATCTTTCTCGTTGATATTTTGGGATAATAATAACTTATATTGATTTAAATAATAGTACAAAGTTTATATAGAAGAGAGGAGGGGTGTCGGCCGACCTAAACCGACTTAGGACCGACTTAGGACTAGAGTCCTACTCTAACTCAAACTTAATTGTAATACCCCCCACAGTGTCAACGTCGGGCGCCACGATGTTGAGACTAGAGCGAATATTTGTAAATATTGTAGTGGAGAGATCCTTGGTGAAGATATCTGCAAATTGAGCACTCATCGGAACATGAAGAACGCGAACCTCGCCGAGAGCCACCTTCTCTCGAACAAAATGAATATCAATCTCTATGTGCTTGGTGCGTCGATGCTGAACCGGATTAGAGGCCATGTAGACTATAGATATATTGAATAGACAATGGTAGCACGCTCAATTGGTCGATGAAGCTCGGTAAGAAGCTGACGTATCCAGACCACTTCGGCCACTGCATGAGCAACCGCCCGGTATTCTGCTTCCGCCGATGACCTGGAAACTGTAACCTGCCTTTTCGAAGACCAAGAAACAAGATTATTACCCAAATAAACATAAAAGCCGGATGTGGATCGTCGAGTATCTGGACAACCTGTCCAGTCTACATCAGAATAAACTGTCAAGCTTGTAGGAGTAGAAGAACTAAGAAGTAGACCATGGTCGAGAGTGCCTTTGAGATAGCGGAGAATTCGTTTGACATGAGAAAGGTAGGGAACACGAGGATCATGCATATACAAGCAAGCTTGCTAAACGGAATAAGAAATATCAGGACGAGTGAGAGTAGCATATTGTAGTGCCCCTGTGAGACTGAGAATGTAGGATCAGGAACGGGATCACCATCCGCCGACGGTTTGGCGCCGATGTCAGCAGGGGTACGGTTGGGCTGATAGCCAAGCATGCTAGCACGAGATAAGAGATCAATAATATATTGGCGTAGAGAAAGACAGAGTAGAAGAATTTCGAGAAGCGGTAATACCGATAAAATGATGAAGTGGTCCTAAATCAGTCATAGAGAATTCCTGATTGAGAAGGGTGATAATATGGCTAATAAAGGAGTCGGAGGAGGCGGTGATAACTATATCATCTACATAGAGAAGAAGATAAGCAGATTGAGTAGAAGAGCGAAAAATAAAGAGAGAGGAATCGGATTTAGAAGGAAGGAAACCTATAGTTTGAATAAATGTGGCCAAGCGTTGAAACCACACACGTGGTGCTTGTTTGAGACCGTAAAGATACTTTCAGAGAAGACACAAAAAGTCGGGATGGAAAGAATCTACAAACCCAGAGGGTTGTTGACAATAGACGGTCTCATTGAGAGTGTCAGGCAGAAAAGCATTTTAACATGAAGTTGATGAATCGACCATGAGGAAGATACAGCAAGACTGAGAATAATGAGAATAGTACTTGGTTTAACAACATGTGAAAAGGTTTCATCGAAGTCAATTCTTTGCTATTGAGAAAAAACCCGGCATACCCAACGAGGCTTGTACCGTGCGAGAGACCCATCGGAATTATTTTTGTGGCGAAAAACCCACTTGCCTGAAACAACGTTGGCGCCAGGAGGTTTAGGAACGAGAGTCCATGTATTATTTTGAAGAAGGGCATCGAACTCGTCATGCATGGCAGAATGCCAAAGAGGACCTAGAAGAGCTCTTTTATAGGAGGTAGGAATTGGGGAAATATTTTGGGTGGCATTGTGGTTAAGAAAACGACGAGGAATGTGAAAGCACTTTTTACCATGAGTACACATGACATGATCGTTAGCGGGAATAGTGACGGGAACAGTGTGAGGAGGAAGTTGTGGAGTGGGAGAGTTACTCGGAGTACTAGCGGCGCTAGCAGGAGACGGGGTAGGTGTGTCTGTTACTACAGAGGATGTGGTGGTGGTGGGCGAGGACCCAGCAGGAGATCCTGCCACGGCAGGAGAAAGTGGTGCGGCAGGATACCGCGGGGCCTCGGCAGGCTGGTTGGTTGCCACGGCAGAGGTAACCACAGGCACGAAGGCGGGAATAAGGGAGCGCGGCGTGATCGTATGTTGGGTAGGCGAGGAAGAAGTAGGCGTAAACGACTGGACGATGGAGTATGGAAAAGTACTTTCGTCGAAGATGACATGACGGGAGACAAGAACACGTCCAGAAGAGGGGTCAAACCATCGAGAGCCTTTGTGATTGTCGGAGGGTCCGAGATAAATGCATGGTAATGAGCGAGAAGATAGTTTGTTAGGGGCGGTTGAGGCAGTGTTGGGGAAACAAACACAACCAAAAACACACAATTCGGAATAGTTGGGATGATGTAGGAAGAGAGACTGAAAGGGAGTATAAAGTGGACATGTTTTGGTTGGTCGGATGTTGAGGAGATATGTTTCCGTGTGAAGGGCTTCAGCCCAAAACCGAGGGGGGAGAGGCTTGGATGAGTAAAGTATAGAGTATGTCGTTGATGGATCGTAAGGATCGTTCGGCTTTATTGAGGAGAAGTGTATGGACAAGAAAAACGTAAGTGAATGCCTTGAGAGAGAAAGAAAGATCTGTTTTGGGTATTGTCAAACTCTCGGCCATTGTCACATTCGATAAAATGTATGGGAAGGCCGAAGTGTGTAAGAACATATTGCCAAAAATTTAGAAAAATTAAGTGCACATCAGATTTGGCGCGAATAGGAAAGGTCCATATGTAATGAGAATAATCGTCAAGAATAACAAGATAGTATTTGAAATCAGAAACACTAGGAAGCGGAGAGGTCCATAGATCACAATGCAATAACTCAAATAGAAAAGTACTATAGGTAGTTGATGTGCCGAAAGGTAATCTAACATGTTTGCCGCACTAACAAGCATTACAAATAGAGGGATCATGAGAAGAACTAGAACTATCAATAAGGAGACTAAATTCTTGAAGCAAATACGACATAGTATTTTTATTGGGGTGACCGAGCCGACGGTGCCAAAGGTCGACGGAGGTGTGCATGGCTTGAGGTGTGGAAGATGGTGCACCATGTATAGGATAGAGATCACACGAGCTATTGTAGCGAGTGAGGACCTCCGCCGTTTTTAGATCTTTCACAGATAAGCCAAACGGATCAAACTCTAAAGAAACATTGTTGTCGATAGTAAAGCGACGAATAGAGATGAGATTTTTGATTAAAGATGGAGCAACAAGAATATTGCAGAGAAGAAAATTTGTGTGGGGATTAGTGATGTATGATTGACCGGTATAAGATATAGGAATTGAAGAACCATCACCAATAGTTATAGAGGAAAAAGGGGAAGAAGAACAAGCTGGCAGAAAATCCATATTTGAAGACATGTGCAAAGATGCACCAGAATCGAAAACCCAATCCGTACCTTTGTGGTTGTTGAGCGTGAAATTGTTCATGGCAGCGATGAAGGCGGATTGGTCCCAGCCTGGTGGAGTGGTTGATGAAGCGATTGATGGCGATGGCGTAGGCATGTACGGTAGTGCCGGAGGAGCCCCATACATGTAGTTCATTTGCGTCAAGGATGGCATGTAGTATTGTGGCGTGTGGGGCGCCATGTAGGCCATCGGTGGAGCTTGGGCGGCATAGACCTGCTTCGGAGGTCGAGGTCCAAGAGGCCCTGGCGAGCCTATGGATGGATGAAGACCAGGATTCCATGTCCCGGTGGCCGGTCGGGCGCCATAGGGAGAAGGAGCCTACCAAGGAATAGACCATGCCTGAACGAGACCCGTCCATGTATCATGTTGCGGCTGCCAGGTTGGCGAGGGGGCCGCGATGGAGGGAGGTGTCGGCGCTGGTGGAGTCGGTGCTGGAGGGGCCGGCGTTGGAGGGGCCGGCGCTAGAAGAATTTGGTGGAGAGTAGAGGTGGAGGAGGAAGATAGAGGAGAGCCAGCGGCGCGGGCTTCGGCCGGCGTTCAGAGTGGACACGTCGGCGGTGGCGGCGGAGTTGGCGGAGCCATCTAGTGCGGAAAAACCTAGGCGTCTGATACCATGATATTTTGGGATAATAATAACTTATATTGATTTAAACATTAGTACAAAGTTTATACAGAAGAGAGGAGGGGGTCGGCCGGCCTAAACCGACTTAGGACCGACTTAGGATTAGAGTCCTACTCTAACTCAAACTCAATTCTAATACTCGTGGTCACCAGATCCCGACACCATCATCTTCATCCGACTCAGTCGAAGAAGAGAAATGATGCCGCCTTCCGTCTTCCACACGCAGAACTGCAAGACGTCAAACACTACTGCATCAGCCGATGCGACCGCCACCTGTGAGAGTGACAAACATCAACCACTAGACACGAATGTTAATGGATCTGGAGACTAGAAAGAAGCCCAGGTCACCTGTCCCCCGATGCCATTTGTTGGAGTGACACCGAGATGGAGGAAGAACATGGGCAAATTATTCTGACACAGCGCGGTCTCCTCCATGAAAGCAACGCCCCAAATAAGCACTAGGCCAACCCTAATTACATGCCAGAGCTCGGGATCCCCACCCCCTCCCGCCACCGGAGTGGCCGACGGAGGAGGCAGGGACCGCAACTAGCAATGATCATCCAGATCGATTTTCCGCTAGAGCTGGCGAGTAGAACAGACTAGAGACTTGAGAGAGAGAGAGAGGGGGGGGAAGCAGTATCAGAATTCAGAGTAGGGTACGTACTGGTGACCCACAAGTATAGGGGGTGTATCGCATTATTTTCGAGGGAAGTGAAACCCAATTTATTGATTCGACACAAGGGGAGCCAAAGAATATTTATAAGCCTTAACAACCGAGTTGTCAATTCAGCTGCACCTGGAAACAATCTTGCTCATAGTAGTTTATTAGTAGCAACAGTTTTGTAATAGCAATAGTAAAGTAACAGCAGTAGTAAAAGTAAATACAGTAGTAAAAATTACGGCAAACAGTAGGATTAAAACGCGGTAGGCATAGGGATGGATAGACGGGCGTTGCATGGACAAGACAATTCATATAGCAATCAGAACATAGGGCATTTGTAGATAAATAAGATAAAACATCCAAGTACTAAATAATGATACATGCTCGCAATGAGAACTTGCACACCATCTTTTTTCCTGCCAGCCCGTTTGTAGCGGGGCCTCAAGAGAACTACTGGCAATTAAGGTGCTCCTTTTAATAGAGCACCAGAGCAAAGGATTAACACTCCGTGAACACATGTGATCCTCACATCAAAGCTCTTCCCTCCGGTTATCCCGATTTCTATCACTTCGGGGCTTTTGGTTCCAGACAACAATGTGTGCATACAAGAAGGTAAGACCATAAATAATACTATCATAATGAATAAATAACATGTTCAGATCTAAAATCATGACACTCGGGCCCTAGTGACAAGCATTAAGCATAACAAGTTGCAACAAAGTCAAAGAGCACTAATAATAGATTCTAGGCACCATGCCCTAACAATCTGATGCCATTACATGATCGATCTCATCCAATCCCTACCATCCCCATAGCCTATAGCGGGGGATTACTCACTCATAGATGGGGGGAACATGGATGGTTGATGCAGAAGCGATGATCTCCTCCAATTCCCCGTCCTGGCAGGGTACTAGAACGGAGTTTCTGGTTCCGAATCGCGGAATCTGGTGGTGGCGGCGCAGTGGAACTCTTTCTAGAAAAACGTCGCCCCCCTAAGTATTTAGGTCAGGAGGAAACTTATAGGCTAAGAGGGAGACCGAGGGGGTGCCTGGGGCGGCCACACCACCCCCTAGGCGCGGCCTGGCCTGGCCCGCGCGGCCAGGTGGTGTGGGCCCCTCGTGGCCCTACTCCGTCTCGTCTTCTGGCTCCGTGAGTCTTCTAGTGAAATAAGATTTTTGGAATATTTTCCGGGATTTTTCTTGATAGTTGATTTTCTGTGCAAAAACTAGACACCAAAGTAATTCTGCTGAAAACAACGTCAGTCTGTGTTAGTTGCATCCAATTCACACAAGTTTAGAGGAAAAACAATAGCAAAAGTGTTCGGGAAATTAGATACGTTTTGGACGTATCAACTGCCCCCAAGCTTAGCTTATTGCTTGTCCTCAAGCAATTCAGTTGAAAACTGAGTGCGATAATAGAAACTTCCACGAAGATATTTGCTTCATAAGATGTATATATTCTCAGCATATGATCAACTACTCAGGCAATTCGTAATAAAGAGTATGCAACTAAGTCTACTTAATAGTCATTGCAAGCTAAGAGGTTCCAACTCAAAAATAATAAGTAGCATGAAACATAAACATAAGCAACATTGCAATGCTCATAAAAATGTATGATAGAGTGGTATCTCGCTTGCCTTTGATTGTAGAGCAAACATAAATGCCAAGGCACTTCTGAAGTTCAAGTGAAGACTAGAAGTAAAGATATCAAAGATACAAGCATCAAAGTCATAGCATAATTAATCAAGTTCTAAGACAAGCACATTATACTAAAAATGACAACTATGCTCTCAAGAAAGTTCTCAAAGAATGGGTGGTGACTCAACAAGGAAATGAAAAAGGTTTTGAATAGTTTGAAAGGCTTCCAAATGCTGAAAGTATGGTAATCATTAGCTTTGAGCTCTCATTGTCCCTATCATAAGCATCTTTAAATGGTTAAGGTGAAAGTGAGGTCCAATCTAAGTTATATCCTTGACAGACTATAAACTGGAAATCTCATGTCCCTTGAGTACGAGGGCCGCTCCTCATGCTACTCAACTTTAGTTACCGGTAAGTTCTTGTCATAGTAAATACGTGCATACCATAGAGAACCGCCAACGGGTTACCCCTTGCCCGATGATACAGAAGGATCCCCATATCAAAATGGCAAGGCAAGCAGACAACGATTATCTCAGCATTCTCCTTATTTACCATGGGAAAATGGTGTTTTTTTCTTTCTTTCCTCTTTTCTCAAATCTCTTTCTCTTTTTTTTCTCAATAGCTATCTCTCTCTTTTTATATATAAGAAGAATGCTTCATAGATACTCATTATGGTTACGCTGCAGGCTTCCACCATGATTAGGCATGGATTAGACCGGCGGCCCAGGCGTTTCTCTAACACACATACATAACTCCATGGACTTACAAGCTCCCCTTTTATTTCACACCGACGACATCTGCAAACAAAAGAGCATGATATCAACTGGGTATATATTTACAGGTGTTGAAAGCGTTCCCCATGACAGCACGGTTCTGCTAATCCCCAGCCTATAATCTGCAAGCATATAACTTTAATGGATAGTCACAATGGTTCAGGTTTATTAAGTGCAAGAAATAAAGTGTGCCATCAAGTTCGTGAGAGCTTTACTAACTAACTTTCTCATAACAAACAAATATTTTATTCGGAAGAAAACAAGGCATATTGAATATGCACGGAAATAGCAAATGATGCTAATAGGTAGGTATGGTGGACACTTTTGGCAATATTGTTTTAGGGACTTGGAAACACGAGTAAAGCTTATACTCAGTGCAAGTGAAGGCTAGCAATAGTAAGGGAGTGACAAACGAGAGAGCAATCACTGTCATAATCATGCTTGCAACAAAACATGACTAAACATGGCACGAAAGTGATTCTAGACCCATGAGGCAAAATAATTCATCGAGGCTTAACTGATTATTTCAGTCATATGCATGCATGAGCATGTGCTAAGTCAATTCAAGTGAAACATTCAGAGGAGGATACCACAGTGTCATACCAAGTTATGAATAGAGCAATGCAACAAACATTCATAAGACATGCTACAAACTATTAGAAAGCTGAAGTTAATCATAAGAAGGCAAACACTACTAAGCATCCATAATAACATACACCCAACATGAACAGACTAAGCATGCCCACAATGATGAGTATATGTACAAAAATGAAAACAAATAGAGTTCGTTACCAGCCTCTTACCACACCTCAAGTTGTCATTAGTCCTCATTATTGCCCTTCACTTGTGTGGCTTGAATAACATGAAACCAAATTCCACTGAGGACTGCTGAACCCTGCAACAAACTCACAAAACCAAAGAAGAACAACAAATATTTTTGGTGTTTTCGATTTTTAAAAGCAAGAATCAAAAAGGAAGAGCAAGCAAAGCAAAGTATTTTTGGGTTTTTCAAATAGTTCAAACAAAGCAAAAAGGGAAAAGCAAACCAAGACAAAAAAAGAAGAAGAAGCAGACAAAAATAAACAACAGAAATATTTTTGGTCTTTTTGTGTTTTAGAAAGCAAAAGTATAGAAAGAACGAAAACTAAAAAGAGAACGAAGCATGAATATACAAAGTACCGACTAAACATGATATGTAGATGAGTGTAATATCGGTATACCTCCCCCCAAGCTTAGGCTTTTGGCCTAAGTGGATATCAATCCAAATACGAGTAAGGGTTCCAAGCAGGCGGGTCATTGTAAGAATGATCGTGGTTAGGCCCTTGGGAAGAAGAAGAAGGTCCCCAATCATAGGTAGGCTGCTGATATGAAGACTCCCCCTCATTTGAGGGCTGGACCAAATCATCTGTAACCTCCCTTCTAGTATCCTGCTCCTGTTGGGAGAGCTCTCCCAAGTACGTATCAAGCTCCTCCTCAGTGAGTGACCGTCCTACCCTGGTATCAAGGTTAAACAAAACAGGTGCAGGCAAAAGAACAAATCGCTCGGACGTACTCCTTCTCCAACCAGCCTTGAGAAAGGTTATTTCATAAGGCAACTCACTCAAATTAGCCCAAGAAGAAACAAATTTATGATGTATCATGGAATTAAGATCAAGCCTTTTTATGGGAAACTGTAGGTCTAGATGATGAGGCACTAAACCATGCAATGCTAATAAACGAGAAGCAATGAGGCCTCCACAAATTCCACCTTTCTCGCGGTTAGCAGCAAGACAGAAAGCTATCAAGGCTCCCAGGTTATGAGTCCTATCTCGTTTTAAAGCAGCTGAGATGAATGCTAGATCATAAGAGGACAATTTATTAGCAGTTTTCCTAGCGAGAACACACTTGGCAATAAAGTAAGCAAAGTAGAGAATAGACGGGAGATGAATGTTATGGATTTTCCCGCTCTCCTTCGAGAAGCTGCTCCCCTGGCAAATCTCCGCATACAAGTCCATGAGTGGTGCAGGTCGCTCTTTAATTCTCCCACATGTTCCCCACCGAGGTACCTTAATAGCTGCACAAAAGTCATCAAGAGGAAGGTCGACAGCTATATTGTAAATTTTGTAGTGGACCATGGGGTTAGGCAAAGAGTGACTAAATCGAAAGTCCTGCACTACGAACATAGTTAGTTTCACAAATTGACAAGGTTCATCTTCCACAAAGTGCTCCAATCCTGCATTAGCAACTAAGGTGTGGAAGTCCTGGGAAATTCCTACAGCCCTCATGAATTCGAAACATGGATAGATGGAAGGAAAAAACTTCCTTCTCTCGATGAACCTTCATAACCTCAGACACCCTCAGTTCATGTTGGTTGAGTTGATGTTCATTCATCTTCTATTCTGAAATTTAAACATCCATTACACAAGTGATTGTAAAGTGAATATATAATGAAGAGCACTACTCATGGGGACTTGTAAGAGGCCTAAACATGCATCAAAACAATATCTCTAAGCATTGAACAAGCTTACAAGCTCTCATAACCTGTCACCTACAGCAGCAAAATACTCAAGATATAAACCACTAAACACAAATCTACTTGGACAAGCGAAGGAGTCACATACCGGAGAATAAATGCTCCAAATTTCAGCAGCAAAGATGGGCTGAGCAAGGAGATCAAAAAATCGTGGGCAAGAATAGCAAGAACGCGATTTCGAGCAATGAACTGGTGCTTTCTCGGGAGAGAGGAAGCATTGGCAAGTGAGAGAGTGAGTGGAGGGCCAGGGGTAGCCCACACCATGGCAAGGCGCGCCCCTGGGCTGGCCGCGCCACCAGGTGATGTGCCTTCCTGGTGGGCCCCCTGGTACTCTCCAGGCACATCTCTGCCGCTTTTTTCACGTAAAAATTTAATATGAATTTTCTAGAATTTTTCGAGACATTTTATTTTTGAGCAATTTTCAAGTATAGATGAATGATTTTCTGACAGAAAAAGGTTTCTGGAATGATGAAATGACAAAACAAAACTAAAACTTCATAAGTTCTAAGACACTCTAACATGTAAGCAACTAACAACAGAAAAATAAACTAAACGAAAGCAAAAAACTAAAATGGATAAATAGAAGTAAGCAAAGATAATCATGGTGAAAACATTGTTTTGTTCATTGAAATCCTTTTGTTAACAAGGTTGATCAGGTCTTGTTACCAAAACAATTTTATATGAGACAAAACTTTGTATTCCATTAATGATTATGTTACCTCAACCTTGATAGCAATGGTACCAATCATAATAGTTTCATATTTTTCTCTTGGTATGGGACAATAATTTCTCCAACTTGGATGCCCTCAGCATATTCAATTGAATTTAAACCATAAGTCCTATCAATCTTCTTGGGGAAATAGACTGTATGCTCCTTGTCATTAACATTGAAAGTCACCTTCTCTTGATTGCAATTAATAACAGCTCCTGCAGTATTAAGAAAAGGTCTCCCAAGTATAATAGACATATTATCATCTTCAGGCATTTCAAGCACAACAAAATTAGTTAATATCAAGCAATTATGAGCCACTTGAATAGGTACATCCTCACATATACCACTAGGAATAGTAGTAGATTTATCAGCCATTTGCAAAAATATATCAGTTGGTATTAGTTTTTCAAGTTGAAGTCTCTTATAGAGAGAAAAATGCATAACACTAACTCCTGCTCCCAAATCACACAAAGCAGTTCTAACATAACTATTTTTGATAGAGCAAGGAATGGTTGGAGTTCCCGGGTCTCCAAGTTTCTTCGGAACCTTACCATTAAAGGAATAATTAGCAAGCAAAGTAGAAATTTCTTCATTAGGGATCTTCCTTTTATTCGAAACAATAGCCTTCATATACTTTGAATAAGGGGGCAATTTAATAGCATGAGTCTAAGGAATTTGCAAGAATAAAGGTTTCATCCACTCACAAAACTTGTTATAATGTTCATCTTCCTTTGACTTGTGTTTCTTATCAGGGAAAGGCATAGTTTTTTTGGACCCAAGGCTCTCTTTCACTACCATGTTTCTTAGCAACAAAATCTTCTTTAGTGTATTTAGTATTCTTAGTGTGCTTTTCAGGTTCTTCTTCAACTTTTTCTTTATCAGGAACATCATTTTCTTGATTACCACTTTCGGTTTCAGCATCAGAGACAGATATACTATTAGGATCTTTAGCAGGTTCAAATGGTTATCCAATAGTTTTATGTTTCTTTTCTTCTTTTCTTAGGAGTAGTACCACTATTTTCAGCTTGTTGAGAACCCTGCTCAATTCTTTTAGGATGCCCCTCAGGATATAGAGGATCCTGGGTAGCAGCACCACTTCTAGTTCTAATTTCATAAGCATGTTTTTCTTTAGCAGCATTAACTAGCAAGTCTTTTTGTACTTTAATAAGCTGATCTATTTGAGTTTGAACCATTTGAAAATGTTTAACAAGCATTTTAACATCATTAGAGGTTCTTTCCACAATATCTTTTAACTCAACAATAGCTCTAGAGTTTTCCATTAAATGATTTTGCACCCTTTCATTGAAATTATCTTGCTTAACAATAAAAATATCGAATTCTTCTAAGCATTGATCAGGAGGTTTAGAGTAAGGGATATCACCTTCATAAAAATGTTGGAGAGAGTGTACCTCAATAGTGGATGATTGGGGGATTGGCTTACATAATTCTTCTATTGGAGGTAAATTCTTGACATCTGCAGCTTTAATTCCCTTCTCCTTAATACATTTCTTAGCTTCCTTCATCACTTCATCATTTAGTTTGATAACTCCCCTCTTCTTTGATGTTGGTATAGGCGCATGTATAGCTGGTTCAGGTATAATTATTTCAGGTATAGCTGGTTTAGGAGGAGTCCAGTCTTCATAATTCTTGCTTATTTTAGCCATTAATTCCTTAGCTTCCTTGGGAGTCCTATTCCTGAAAACACATTCAGCACAACTATTCAGGTATTTCCTAGATTCTTCAGCTAGTCCATTATAAAATATATCAAGAAGCTCATTCTTAGGTAATGGACATCCAGCCTGTGCATGAATCAAAGCACAAAACCTTGCCCATGATTCAGGCAATATCTCTTTTTCTCCCTGTTTAAAATCAAAAAGTTCCTGCAAAATAGCATGTCTAGCACTAGGAGGAAAATATTTCTGGACAAAAATACTAATCAGACAATCAGGGCTATCAATAGATCCAGGAGGTAAATTATTAAACCAAGTTTTAGCTTCTCCTTTCAGTGAAAAAGGGAAAAATTTAGCAACAAAGTAGGTGCGCATCTTAATATCATCAGAAAACAGGACACTCATGGTAGAAAGCTCAGTCATATGTGCTACCGCACTTTCATTCTTAGTCCCACAAAAAGGTTCTTTCTCAACAATAGCTATGTAAGATAGATCAAGAGAGCAATCATAGTCCTTATCTTTAATGTTTATGGGAGATGCAGCAAACTTAGCATTAGGAGACAATTTGGATTTTATAGTACGCCTCTCAAGGAGACTCTTAACAACACTCCTATCATGGGTGTTTTAACATTCTTTAATAAATTCATCGGTCGTCTCTATATAACCATCTTCAATATCATAGCTTTGTCTAGACTCAGGTGAACTGACAGGTGTAGTAGTGTCTTCATTAGGAGTTTCAGTATTTCCAACTATAGTTCTAGCAATCGTAGCATCTAGGAAATGACCTAATGAATCACTCTTATCAAGCATAGTAGAAGCAGCATCATAAGTATCAGAAGTTTCAGATTCAGCACTAGTAGCAGTGTGTGTAGCATGTGTATGTGGTGGTGTAAGGAGCTTACTCATAACATATGGTGAATCAAGAGCAACAGAGGTGTTCAGAACCATACCTCTTCTTGTAGTGGATGGTAAAATAGGAATCTTGCCATCACGAGACTTACCCATGATGGATGGATGGCGGTGAATAATAGTGATTCCAAGTGAACTTGATAAATAAAGCTATGCTCCCCGGCAACGGAGCCAGAAAATAGTCTTGATGACCCACAAGTATAGGGGGTGTATCGCAGTATTTTCGAGGGAAGTGAAACCCAATTTATTGATTCGACACAAGGGGAGCTAAATAATATTTATAAGCCTTAACAACTGAGTTGTCAATTCAGCTGCACCTGGAAATAATCTTGCTCACATCAGTTTATTAGTAGCAACAGTTTTGTAATAGCGATATTAAAGTAACAACAATAGTAAAAGTAAAGAGAGTAGTAACAATTGCGGCAAACAGTAGGACTAAAGCGCGGTAGGCATAGGGATGGACAACAATGCTATCCCGATTTCTATCACTTCGGGGCCTTTGGTTCCGGACAACAATGTGTGCATATAACTTGCAGGTAAGACCATAAACAATACTATCATAATGAATCAATAACATGTTCAGATCTAAAATCATGGCACTCGGGCCCTACTGACAAGCATTAAGCATAACAAGTTGCAAAAAATTCAAAAATCACTAATAATAGATACTAGGCACCATGCCCTAACAATCTGATGCCATTACATGAACGATCTCATCAATCCCTACCATCCCCATAGCCTACAGCGGGGGATTACTCCCTCATAGATGGGGGAAACATGGATGGTCGATGGAGAAGCGATGATGATGATGATGATGATGGCGATGATCTCCTCTAATTCCTCGTCCCGGCAGGGTGCCAGAACAGAGTTTCTGGTTCCGAATCGCATAATATGGTGGTGGCGGCGCAGGAGAACTCTTTCTGAAAAACGTCGAACGCCCCCTGGGTTTTAGGCCAGGAGGCAACTTATAAGCGAAGAGGGAGGCCGAGGGGGTGCCTGGGGCAGCCACACCATCCCCAGGCATGGCCTGGCCTAGCCCGCGCGACCAAGTGGTGTGGGCCCCTCGTGGCCCTACTCCGTCTCGTCTTCTGGCTCCGTGAGTCTTCTGGTGAAATAGGATTTTTGGCATATTTTTCAGGATTTTTTCGGATAGTTGATTTTCTGCACAAAAACTAGACATCAAAGTAATTCTGCTGAAAACAACGTCATTCCGTGTTAGTTGCATCCAATTCACACAAGTTTAGAGGAAAAACAATAGCAAAAGTGTTCGGAAAAATAGATACGTTTTGGACGTATCAGGTACCAGTCTTAAGATCGGTCTTATTTCCGCTCTCAGTTGAGTTGGACAATATGAAGAAGGAGAGAAACTTGTTGTTAGAGGAGAAGAAGAAATGAGACGAGGAATGGAAAGAACCGAAGGAGGATAAGAGGCTGAAATACCAATGCCTTGATCTTTGAAAGCAAGTGACACAAACAAAAAAAAACTTGAAGACGATTAAGCAAATTTGTGGAGAATGAGGTTTCTTCGGTTGAAACTTGTTGAGCATGTGTAGCTAAAAAAATCATTTGTCTCAATCAATATTTAACTTATTTGAATTGTTATACCGAAAACTAGTTAAGGTTTATATAAAAATATGGTTGTACTTAGAAAATAGACAAAAAATAACTGCTTGAACGTGCTATTGGGGGTCGCTGCTCTAGGCGAAACCCAATAGCATGACAAGGTGTGCTGGCGTCCCGGGTAGCATCTGTCTGGTGTTGTTGCTCGACTGCTTATTAGGGCACCCGGTGGTGAACCTCCAAGAGGTTTCTCTACGGTGCACCATAATCAACTTGTATTAATTCGTCAGGCAAGCCACCCAAAGTCCAGCCCTACCCTCCTTCAATTCGTCGACTGTTGTCCGAGAAACAGTCGCCGCCTCCTCGGAAAAATATCCTTCATATCCCACCTCCGTTCTCCATAGATCGGTTCCCCTCCTTCAGCCGGTCTCACTGGTATCGTTAGGGGTGGAGAACCCAATATATGAGTGGAGTTTTTAATAAAAGCAGTGAATTCAATAAATTTGGTTAGGTTATTGGTAGGCGTCTTCCTCTTGGCCTCTTTGTCATTGGAGATGTTGTCGTCCATAATAAGTGATTTTTAGCCATTTGTTTGACGACGAGATCTACTTTCCAACATCAATTGTGGTGTTAAAAGAATACAGTTCTTTAGGTACGAGCCTTCAGATCTTGTTTCGCTAGATCAATCTTGGTCTTTTTCTCACGGTTGCTGCGAGAAGGTTTGCCCTTGCAATACTTTTCCCGGCTTCTACATCCTTGAAAATGGCGATTCGTACTTTTGGTTCGCTAGCGATGTCGACGAGGTTGTTCGGTTATTTGACTGAAATACTGGTGTTGGTACTCGTGCCGATGTTGATTGATGACTCTAATGGTTATGCATGTGCACGCAGCCTTGACATTGTGGTTTATATTAAAGTTATGGGAGAACCCTCGTTGGTATTTATAGGTTGTGGTTTGACTTTGATATCTGTTAGTTTTCGGCTGCCTCCACAAAAGTACACGACGGTTTCTTGAAAGAAGAAAGAGTTCGAAGAGCTCAAAAATTTGCTGGTTTCTTTTAGACTTTATCTCTCTTTATTTTATAATCGCCGGAGACAGCTTATATATCTCTACTATGTAATATTTGCTACTATGAATATATCGTTGTATTAATCGACAAAAAGAACTTTTATTAATTTGTCCAGTCTGCAAGAGAGAAGTATAGCTAGCAATTGACCCCGTTTGTTCCAAAACACAAAATGCGTGATAAGAGTTGTATGACTGTATCAGATCAGATTATACTAACTCCGCAGAAACATCCTATGCAAGAAAAAGAATGGATATCAACAGAAGCAAAGCTCTCAACAAAATGGTCGCAGTGAACTTTATTTCATTAAATGAAAACGCAACAAAACTGTTGATTGGGAAACCTACTCGCTTGGATCGGTAGACACGAAAGAGCATATTTGCAACTAATAATAATTTATAGGCACACTGATAAGGGGGAATACGTGCTTATCGCCAAGTAATGCTGATGTCAGAGACGCTATCGTGAGCATTGCTTCGTGGCATGACATAATGGATCCCACACAATAAACAAAATGAAAGTGTCAATGATGCATCGTGCTTTCCTTTTAGTCTAACCAATATCTAGTCATATATCATGTGCCACCAGCTGATTTCCTATGTGCAAGTTGTCGTTGATAGTCCACTCAAAGGCTGCAGTGAGACAAATTTTCAAGTGCTTTGGAGGTCACTGCAAAAGAACACGTTGAGTCGATCGCATCGATCATGCACATGAGATACTGCTTGAGGTGTGGAGAGGCCAAGCTAGGCTGTCAAGTTGCTACGTTCATCAAGAAATACAATCAAGTTGATCATTTGTTATTTCAGATGATTAACAAAAGGGGGTGCGCATCTACCGTCACATATGCCAAAGTAACCCGCGTTTTCCAAAAATAGTAATAAAAATATATATTAAAAACTATTTATATACTACAAGTGTGCTCTAAAGAAAAAGAGAATTAGCATCAAATGTTGTTAATGCCAAGTTGCCAATTGTACATAGCTTAATGGGGGCAAGGTCAACTCCTGTACGGATGACGGGCAAGGTTAATTAGCTGAAAATGTTTTGTAGATAATGAATTACTAGTTTAACTAGTAGTTCATTCAATTGTATGAAATGAGCAGTATGAGTAGGTAGGTATTCCCAAAGAAACATACCACCTAATGGGGTGGGTGGGTGCCATAGATCTGCATCTCCCCTTGTCTCTTCTCGAGTTCTCAAGACTATTCAAGATTTGTTATCCCGTGTGTTTGATTACAAAAGTTGTAATCAAGTCACGTAAGTACCTAAATTCTCATGCAATTATTTTAGCAACCTTCTTCAAATTGCACGGCGTTTCTGCAATTCGTATAATAGTTGGCTCAATTTATTAGGATAACTAGGGAAAAAACCAGGCAAACACGACATCAATATAATATAGTAGAGAATTAGATATCGTAAAATGAAACAAGAACTAGAAATTTAAAGCAATAATAGAGATACATCCTCTAAATTAACTTGAAAGAAATTTTCATTGAAACAAAACTACAAGAAAACCTACTGCGAGCAAGTAAAATAACTAAAATAGACGTAGAGCATCGCGAGACCAAAATAATGTAACAACAAGGAAAAACTCCGCCAGAACCACCCCACCTGAGAGAAGCAAAGTCATTGTACCATGGGAGCTAGGCAGACCTATGCATCCCTAAAAACACTTCAGCCGGCCACAAGCTCGGGTTCTGAAGATCCAACCACTGTCTAGGAACCTATCAGCCTCAAAACACCACAGATCAACCTCCGCCATAGGATGAGGTACAAGTTGATGCCTCAAGGACGGGCACGGAATTGAGTCACCGTCCTTGCCCACTGTGGCACAGTTAGAGCTTAGGTTTTCACACGAAGGACACAACATGAAGGATGAAGGAAAGAACATATGATATATAGTGATACATCTAAGAAAGGGGTGTTGCTCTCACTGATTCTGATAAAAAGTCGGAGGTAGGTTTTCAGTGATAACTATCGAACCCAACCACCGACCAAAAGAGATGACCTTTACCGGAGGACCGCTAGGCCGATATCTAGTCAACCACCACATGCATTTAGCCACCAACTTGTTTGGCCGCCCCCTCCACCATATATCCAGAAACCTCTGCCACCAAAACCTCTAAAAGGGTAGTTTACCCTCTATTGTTTTTTCTTGACAATGACACCATAGTTAGTGCGGACTAATGCTACCTACCAGTGTCTTGAGCAAGTTTTAGTCCACTAGTATGTTGGGATATCATCGAACACCCCCCATTTTGATAATGAAGAGAAGTGCCAGAGTTTTACCTTTTATATGTATCTTGAGTACTTAGGAACACCGCACTATTAAGAGGGGTTATCTCGATGAGCTTGATGGGGATGATTTTATAAAGCCTTATACACATCCCATACACCCACTTGTTCCATCACCAAAGAGAGAGCAGAAAGAAATCTAAGTTTGATTACTTCTCTGCCAAACTCGGTTCTCAGGCTGGTTGAACCGGTTCCCAGACCGGACGGTCTGGTACCAGCTCCGGTCAACCGAACCCAAACCAGGATTCTCGGTTTTGTACACCGAGTCTTTCTGAGCTCACGCATAGTGAGTTTTCATGTTTGGATTCCGGTTGACCGGGCTGTATACCGGATGGTCCAGTGTGTGGGCCGGTCCAACCGAACATAAAATCGGGTTTCCCAGAAAGTGCTCCAAACGGCTAGATTTCTCCCTTGAGTATAAATACCTCTTCTTCTAGCTTGAGTAGGTTAGGCATTCAGTTCATATCTCATACTTGGAGCTCTCTCTCTCTCCCCATTGTTGAAACACAATTTCTTGAGGATCTCTCATTCTACCCAATCAAACTCAAATCCCTTTGGTAGAAAGCAAGAGGAGGTCCCGATCTACGTTTCCACCAAGCCAAATTTCATTCCCCCTTGAGTTCATCGAGTTAGCTTGTTACTCTTGGGTTTGTGGGAAACCCTAGGCGACTAGGGTCGCCCGGAGGCTTTCGGCTTGTGATTTGCTCCGTGGAAAGTTTGTGAGGGTTTGGAGACTACCTTAAAAGTCTACCACGAGTAAGTGAGCTATTCCTTCGTGGGATAGGCTCGGAGAAGAAGGTGAGCCTTCGTGGCGTTGGGGAATCCTTCGTGGAACCTCACACCTCTCCAACGTGACGTAGCCCCCTTCCCAAAGGTGGTGATCACGAGAATACATCTTCATCTCCGCGTGCTTGGGTTATTCCTTAACCCCTCTCTTGTGTTGTTTACTTTGTGATAGCCTTCATGCTTGAAGTATCTTGTATCATCATCTAGGTTGCCTCACCTAGTTTGCATTTAGGCACACTTATATTCCACAAAACATAAACTTGCAAAATATTATAAAGAATTTATTAGAAACCTATTCACCCCCCTCTAGGTAAACCATCTTACACTTTCAATTGGTATCAGAGCCAAGTGCTCTTCTAAGGGCTTTACAGCCTAAGAGAAAAGATGGTTTTCTACGATGATGAGGAGGGAAAGACTTATTCGGTCAAGGAGATCCGTGAACTCTTTGCCAAACAATCCCTTGAAAAGGCTAAGGCGGATTCCGATCTCCTTGCTCGAATAAGTTTTCTTGAAGGACGTTTTACGGGGATGGGCAAGGGGTCATGCTTGCCGGACCTTCGGTAGTACCTCAAGGGAGGCCGATGGACACCGGTAAGGAGGCTATGAACGAGGCCTCTAGCGAGAGTGACCTGACGAAAGCCTCCATGCCCCCTAATCCATTTCCGTATATATATATCCCAAATAAAAGAACTTCATGCCTCATATTAATGGTTCGGGTCCCACACCTCACTATGATGGAACTCACTTCTCTCATTGGAAAGTTTCTATGGAATCTCATCTTCGCAGTTGCAGCGTGGAGCTTTGGGAGATTGTGGGCAAGGGCTTATATCCACAAGATCCCAACAATCTCAGTCCGGGAGAGTGATCGCCAACTAAATGCAATGGCTTGTGACAAGATAAGGAGTGCCATTCACCGCACTCTCTATGATCAAGTTAGCAACATTCCCACTTCAAAGGAGTTGTGGGAGAGGATTGTCATTCTCCAAGAGGGAACTTCTCTTATCCAAAAGTTCAAGTACGATTCGCCAAGTCGGAGATGAGCATGTTCATGAACAATGATAGTGAGTCCATCACCGAAGCATACAAGAGACTTGTTGCCCTCCGTGTCAAGATTGATGGTCTTGGTTGTGACAAGTATGAAGATGGGTTCAACTTGAATGATGATCTTATCAAGTCCAAGGTTCTCTCCATGATTGCCGCCTCCGACAAGAAGCTTGCCTTGAACTTGCAACTTCTTGATTCAGCTCGCCACTTCTCGCCTGATGATCTTGTGTCCTATCTTGTTGCCACAGACAATATGGCAGATGAAGGACAAAAGATGAAGGAGATCAACCGTGCCATTGGGCCTTCTCAATCCCTTGCATTGAAGGCCAAGTATGCGCAAGAAAGTGGTGTAAATGATGAAGATAGTGATAGCGAGGGCATTGATGACATGCTAGCTCAAGTTGCTCTCTTCACCAAGAACTTGAAGTTCCGAAGAAGAAGAATCTCAACCGGACCAAGCGAGAATAAGAGAAATTGCTACAATTGTGATGAGTTGGACCACTTTGCCAAAAAATGCCCATATGAGAAGATACTTGACAAGCCAAAGTATGAAGAGGGCACCAAGCCAAGATTAAAGCCAAACCCCATCAACAAGAGATACAAGAGGAACAAGAAGCGTGATGACAAAGGCTTTCTTGGCCAAGAGTACCTATCCAATGCGGAGAGTGAAGATGAGGAGAAGGTTGTGGGAGTGGCCAGTTTGGCGTTTGCCGAACCCGGGTCACTCTTCACATATGACTACACCAAAGACTATGCCGATGAATCCATCACTCCCAAGGTCGTCGGTACTTGCCTCATGGCAAGGAGTACCAAGGTAATATCTTCCCCTCCATCTCTCTCTAGCATCTTGGATGATAATGTTAGTACCAATGATAGTGATGATGATGAATTCGATGAAAACTATGTACAAGAAATGTGTAAAATCATGAAGTCCGTTCCTAGCAATGCTCGTGCTAGATTCAAACAATTAATGAGCCTTGTCAATTCACATGATGAGACCATTGATAGTTTGGAGTCTCATATTGATGATGAGAAACTAAGATTCAATCTTCTTGAGCAAGAGCTAAGCAAGGAAAGGGACATTACTTCTCTTCTTAAAGAACGAATTGAAATCTATGAACTAGATAAGGCAAAAGATATGGATACCATAGATAGAGCTATCACCTTGTCCCA
This sequence comes from Avena eriantha, assembly GCA_910589775.1. Lineage (NCBI taxonomy): Eukaryota > Viridiplantae > Streptophyta > Magnoliopsida > Poales > Poaceae > Avena > Avena eriantha. The sequence goes on from OU342740.1 coordinate 363,660,051, forward strand.
AGAGCTTGATACTTCTAAGAAAGAACTCTTGAAGTTGCTCATGCTTCTCTCACCAATGACCTTGATAACCTTGAGAAAGCTAATTTGTTTGTCAAGCGTGAGCTCATAAAACTTGAGGAGAATCATGATCAACTTCGAGTGTCCTATGAAAAAGCTCTTGGTACATTGAAGGATCCTATTATTGTTGAGGATATTACTTGTGCTTCTAACCCTTCCTTGGATCAAGCTAGTCTCCTTGTGGAGAATAAGAAGTTGAGGGAACAACTTGAGATGGAGCGTCTTAAACCTATCACCAAGGGCAAGATTCTTGATGAAATTCTTGCTCGACAAACGATAAGAGCTCCAAGGCAAGGTATGGGGTATGACCCCAAGAACGACAAGAATGGTGCCAACCCACCTAAAAGGATCAACTTTGTGCGTGAAGGGCCCAAGGTGGTTGACCAAGTAAAGAAGAATGTTGTGAATGGGGGGGGGGGCACTAGGGGCAACCCCAACCACAAGTTTGCGGGAAAATCTAATCCCTCCTATGTGCTATGTAAGGGCACCCAAGGAGATGTATATGCCAAATATGTTGGCCCTCGTAATGGTTATGCTTATAGGTGGTACTCAATTTGGGTACCAAAATATCTTGTTGCTAATGCTAGGGGACCCATTACTCAATGGGTTCCTAAATCAAAGAATTGATTTTGTAGGGGTATGCCTCCGGTGGAACAAAATGGGTGTTTGATAGTGGATGCACCAATCATATGACCGGAGGTAGAAGTGCGCTTGACCAATTTATTCATGATGTCAATTCAACGTCAAGCATCACTTTTGGAGACAACTCTAAAGGAAAGGTACTAGGTTTTGGCAAGTTGGTGGTCTCCAAGGCCTTGTCCCTAGAGACCGTCATGCTTGTTGAAAACCTTAGTTACAACTTACTTTCCATAAAACATCTTGCGGATGCCGGTTATGATTCCTACTTCTCTAGAACTTGTGTGAAAGTCTTTAGGAGTGATAATCTCAAGTTGGTCCTTGTTGGATATGTGGAAGACGATCTATATGTGGTCAACCTCTCGCAAGAGAGTCAATCTCTTCCTACATGTCTAATGGCCAAAGTTGACGAGGGATGGCTTTGGCATCGCCGCCTTGGCCATGTCAACATGAGAAATCTTAAACAACTCCTAAAGGGTGAACATATTGTTGGACTAACCGGTGTGTCTTTTGAGAAAGATCGTGTGTGTAGTGCTTGCATTTCAGGAAAACAACATGAGAGGAGTCATCCATGAATATCAAAGGTGGCCACGTCAAGACCTTTGGAGCTTCTCCATTTGGATCTCTTCGGGCCATCAACATATGATTATCTTGGTGGAAGGAGATATGGTCTTGTCATCGTTGATGATTACTCAAGATACACTTGGGTATTCCTTCTCAAGTCAAAGGATGAGACATACAAGTACTTCATGATCTTCGCCAAGCAAGCTCAACGCACCCATGGAGTGGAGATCAAGACCATTAGGACCGACAATGGCACCGAATTAAAGAACTATACCATGAAAGAGTTTGTTCAAGATGAGGGAATCAAGCATGAATTCTCGGCTCCTTATACTCCTCAACAAAATGGTGTTGTTGAAAGGAAGAACCAGACTATCATTGAGATGGCAAGAACTATGTTGAGTGAGTACAAGTCACCCCACAACTTTTGGGGAGAAGCCATCGCCACCGCAGTTCACTACTCGAACCGGCTTTTCCTCCGAGCTCCCTTTGACATGACTCCGTAAGAGATTCTCACAAAGAACAAGCCCAATGTTAACTACTTCCGAGTCTTTGGGTGCAAGTGCCTTGTCAAGAACAAGAAAGAAAAAATCGGTAAATTCGAATCTAGAACTATAGAGGTTATCTTTGTTGGTTATGTGGAAAACTCTCACGCCTATAGATACTACAACAAAGCCAATGGTTGTGTTGAAGTATCTTGTGACGTGGAGTTTTTGGAAGATAATGGTCCCCAAGGGGGGCAAGTTGTTCCACATGTTGTAGGCGATGGAGATTCCTCTCAAGTCATAAATTTGATGGGAATTGGGCATATCTTGCCCACCGAGCATCACACTCATGATCAAGATGTTGATGGGCGAGAATCAGGCCCAACTCAAGAAGAGCCAAGCTCTACTCAAGTTGAACCATCTAGTGTACCTCACGACGAACAACTCTCGCAAACCGAAGAACAAGAACCAAGCCCTCATCATGGTGAGTAAGACCAAGAAGATGTCCTAGTTTCCCAATATCAAGGTCAAGCTCAATATGTGGTTAATGATCAAGGACCAACGAAGGATGAATTCGTTGATCATGAAGGTACTATCTGGAAGATCAAGTCTGCCTCGATTGCAAGTGGACTCCAAGTCAATAATATACTTGGAAGCATATCAAGAGGAATCGAGACTCGCAACAAGAAGAAGCAACTCACTACCTTTTGTGGCCATCATGCATTTGTGTCCAACTTCGAGCCACTCAAGGTCCATGAAGCTCTAGAAGATCCGGATTGGGTCATTGCCATGCAAGAAGAACTCGAGTGCTTCACCCGCAATGAAGTTTAGTCTCTTGTCGACAGACCTAAAGATCATCGCATAAATGTTATTGGGACCAAGTGGGTATTCAAGAACAAGCAAGATGAGAACGGAACCGTCACAAGGAACAAAGCAAGGTTAATGGCGCAAGGGTATGCCCAAATAGAAGGTATTGACTATGAGGACACCTTTGCGCCCGTTGCTCGTCTTGAAGCTATTCGTCTCTTGCTTGCATATGCATATTTTCATAACTTCAAGCTTTATCAAATGGATGTGAAGAGTACATTTCTTAATGGTCCCTTGAAATAGGTTGCATATGTAGCTCAACCCTCGGGTTTCAAAAACACACACTTTCCCAACCATGTGTATCTATGATACATTGCAAATGTATCTCTAATTTTTGATGTTCCATGCTTGGTTTTATCCACTTTCTTGTGTTTTGTCCATACTTTGGAGTACTTTTCATATGATTTCTTGGACTAAACTATTAACAAGAGCCATAGTGACAGCTGCCTGTTTTCTGCTGTTTTTGATTCCAGGAAAGTCCGAAAATGAATATTCTCGGAATTGGACGGGATAAAAGCCAAAGTGCCTATTTTCCGGATGTCATCAAGTGCCAGAATATGAGACAGAGAGGGGCCAGGGGGCCACCACACCACCTGGCTGCACGGCCAGGCCTGGCCCGCGCCAGGGGGTGGTGTGGCCGCTCCCGGCACCCCCTCGGCCTCTCCTTCCGCCTATATATTACCCTCGGGACGAAAACCCTAAGTGCCCGATCAAAAAATCCACGAAAGAGTATGTAGCCGCCGTCATCTCCATCCCTAGATCGGGAGGGATCTGAAGCTCTTCCAGACACCCTGCCGGAGAGGGGAATTCACCCTGGAGGCCTTCTTCATCACCATGCAAGCCTCCGGTGTGATGCATGAGTAGTTCATCCTTGGACTACGGATCCATGTAGTAGCTAGATGGCTGGTTCTCCTCCTTTGTGCTTTCATGTTTAGATCTTGTGAGCTCCGTTCATGATTAAGATCATCTATTTGTAATTCTGCATGTTGTGTTTGTGGGGATCCGATGGATATGGAGATGCTATTTCAGATTGATTATTGATTCTATCATGTCTTTGTTATTTGTGATCTTGCATGCTTTCCGTTGTTAGTAGCTATCTTGGCCAAGTAGATGCTAGCAACTCCAAGAGTTAGTATTTATGCTCGATAGTGGGTTCATGCCTCTGGTAATCTGGGGAAGTGAAAGAAATCTCTAAGGTACTAGATGTGATGTTGCTACTAGGGAGAAAACAACAATCCTTTGTTCATAGAATAATCGTATTGTTTACTTTACACGTAGTTCGTAAAGCAATAATCTGTTGCTTGCAACTTAATACTGGAGGGGGTTCGGATGATAACCTGAAGGTGGATTATTAGCCATAGATGCAGTTGGATGGCAGTCTATGTATTATGTTGTAATGCCCAATCAAGTTTCAAATGAGTCAAGATGATTAGTATATGCATGTATTGCTTTCTCGATGTTTGTCAATTGCCCCGCTGTAGTTCACCCAGCATGTTATCTATGTAAGGAGAGCCACCTCTAGTGAACTATGGATCCCGGTCCTTGTCTTTTACATACAATCTATAAACTGTTTACTTCTTTGTGTTTACTTTCTGCAAACTTTTACTTCTTTCCATTCGATACGTTTAATCCTTTGTTTTCTGCAAAACACAATGAGATTGACAACCTCATCGCAAGTTGGGGACAAAGTTCTGTGGTTGTGTTGTGCAGGTCTCCACGTTGCTACTAGCACCGGTAGTGCGCCCTGCCAAAGCTCAGCTAGTAACACCTTTGGGGTGTTTCCTTGCTCCTACTGGTTCAATTAAACCTTGGTTTCATAACTGAGGGAAACTTGCTGCTGTGCTCATCATACCTTCCTCTTGGGGTTCCCAACGAGCTCTACATCAACACCGCCATCAAGCATTTTTCTGGGCGTCGTGCATTGAGCCATCAATCTACTCCATAAGGCGCTCTACAGACTAAAGCAAGCTCCTCGTGCTTGGTATGAGCACCTTAGGGATTTCCTACTCATGGACGGGTTTAGCATGGGTAAAGTCGATTCCACCCTTTTCACCAAACATGTTAAAGGGGGTGGCTTGTTTATTGTTCAAATTTATGTTGATGATATTATTTTTGGTGGAGCTAACGAATCACATAACAAAGCTTTTGGCGAGTTGATGACCCAGAAATTTAGGATGTCCATGATGGGGGAGTGGGGGAGTTAAAGTACTTCTTAGGCTTCATTGTGAAGCAACTTGCTCAAGGAACCTTCATCTCCCAAGAGAAGTACGTGAAGGACATGCTTGCGAAATTTGAGATGACCAAGGCCAACCCCATGAAGACACCCATGCCACTAAATGGGCATCTTGGCCTTGGAGAAGGTGAGAAGGATGTGGAACAAAAGGTATATCGCTCCATGATTGGCTCCTTTCTCTACCTTTGTGCTTCTAGGCCGGATATCATGTTAAGTGTTGGAATGTGTGCTTGTTTTCAATCCGCTCCCAAGGAGTGCCACTTGATGGCGGTCAAACGGATTTTTAGGTACCTTGTTCTCACTCCTACTCTCGGGCTTTGGTATCCAAAGGGGTCAACCTTTGAGCTTGTTGGCTATTCTGATTCTGATTGGGCCGGTGATAAGGTTGACCAGAAGTCAACCTCCGGGGCTTGCCAATTTATTGGCCGGTCGTTGGTGAGTTGGTCATCCAAGAAACAAAACTCCACCGCCCTATCCACCGCCAAAGCCGAATACATTTCCGCGGCATCTTGTTGTGCTCAGTTGTTATGGATGAGGCAAACCTTGAAAGACTATGGTGTGTCTCTTGGTATGGTGCCCCTTCTATGTGACAATGAAAGCGCAATAAAGATCGCCAATAACCCCGTCCAACATTGCCGCACCAAACATATTGACATCCGCCACCACTTCCTACGTGAGCATGTCGCAAATGGTGACATCAATCTCACTCATGTGGGAACGATGTTCCAATTGGCGGATATTTTCACCGAAGCCTTTGGATGAAGCCTGTTTTGTCATGTTGAGGCGAGAACTTGGTATTCTAGATCCCAAAAACTTGGATTGATTCACCTCTTGCATTATATTTCAGCTCTTAACTTGCTATGTAGCCTAGTCGCACAACACACATAGGGATAGTCATCTTACCATGTCTTGGTTTGATGCATACCTATGCGTGCGATATTAATTGATCTTGTGTCATGATATGGGTCCAAGCATCTATCTTTGAGACGCCATGACATGTGTGCTTAAACATAGGGGGAGAAATCCCCCGCCAACTTTGGTCTCTTGTGGCTCTTGATATTTTCGAATCATGCCTATTGTTGCTATTAACTGTGTTGATTTGGTTCTTCTCCAATAGGCATGCCTAGATCACCTGCCTCCTCTACCCTTTTGGAGTCTACTATCTTCTTCCTTGCACGTGCCATTCTGGAAAATTTTATGTTTTACAAAAAAAATCCGAAGTTTTTTTTGAGTTCGGTTCTCGGCCCGGTCCAACCGGCTCCAGAACCGGACCGTCTGGTTTCCAGACCGGTCCTCAACCGAGTCTATCCGGGTCTGCAGACAGAAGTTTACTGAACGAGTTTGGTTGCTAGTCCGGTTTTCAACCGGGTACTCCGGTTGTGGAGCTGGTTGACCGAACTGAAAACCGAATCTTCCTCGCGTTAGATTTCCTGCAGATTCGGTTTATGGCTCGGTTGACCGGCCTGTGCACCGAGCGGCCCGGTTTGCATCTCGGTTGGACCGAACTAAAACCGGGATCTGAAAAATCTTTTCCCCTTCTTCTTCCTGGGACACCCCCACTCCTCTACAAGTTACCCCTTCACTTCCCCCGACCCGTCCACTCTCCATTTCCGCCCCTCCCACCTTCCCCCCTCTCCTAGGGTGTTTCCACCCCTAGGATTCATAGATCGGGCCACCATATCGTGGATAAGGACCTTTGGAGGCCCTCCACCAAAGGAATCTCTCCATCTTATGGTGGTTTGGGAGCTTTTTGCAATCTTCTTCCTCAAGGGCTTTTGGGGCTTGCCTCCACGGGAAGCCATGTCCTCGGGTAATCCCTTGCTCCTCTCCCTCTTCCTTGTCAAATCCCCATGTTTTGCTACACATTTTGATGGATTTGCCAAGTTAGGGTTTCCACCTTTGTTCTTGTATGCCAACCATGTCAAACCATGGCCTACCTCTCTTGAGAAGTTTGTATTTGTGCAAGTATTGAGACATGGGTAGAATTTTGACATTGCACAGAGCAGTTTTGGGGCCTCCCCGACCAACTCGGTTCCTGGCCCGGTTGGACCAGATCTGACACCTGGTCACCCGGTTTGAATCTAGATAACCGGTACTACCACCAGGTCGTCCGGTTCCGGTTCGGTTGTCCGGTGCTGACACCAGACTGTCCGGTTCCGGTTCGGCTGTCTGGTGCTGACACCGGACCGTCTGGTTCTGGATCTGGTCAGCCTGTCCCTGGCACCAAATCTCTCTGCAATGTCTCTTTTCTGCCATGCACTTGCCCAAATCCAAGTTTTTCCTTCGTTTTTTTGTTTGGCATGTGTACTTATCCTTGTGCTCCCGAACCTCTCTCTCTTTTTCACAGGTGCCGATGATGATGACTATGTGAGTGATGAGTATGTGCCTGAGGAAAACAACCGGGGTAAGAGGGCTCGTCGAGCCAGTCAGTCATGCAGCATGAGCAAGAGGGCATCACCCGTTCTGGTCACTTCAAGAGCAAGGTCACCCGGGGCAAGAAACCTGTCGTGCGAGATGACGAAGAAGATGCACCTACTCAAAACCTGAAGAATATGGAGATTGCTATGTACCGGACCCTTCGCAAGCAGAATCCCTATCGCTTCAAGTCTCGCACTTACCTTGGCACTGACAAGAAGTTTTGGACTGAGACTCAAGCCTAGATGTGGGATCATATTTACACTCAGTTCAAGGTCACCTCTTGCAGTAACATTCTTGCTTTCAATGTGGACTGGTTCAACATGTATGGTGCCTCAGATTATCACTTTGTTGATGATGCCTTGAATAAAATGGATCTGTTTGACCTTGTGTGTCTCAAGGAGGACTACTATCCTGAGTATATTCGTTAGTTCTTCTACACAGTCTATTTTCATGATGATGCTGACCGCACTATGTCTTGGATGACTGGCACACGGCGTTTCCGTGCCAACTATGCTGATCTGGTTGAGGTCATGGGCTATTCTGACAAGGCATGTGGTTTTTGCATTCATAGTGAGAAGATCAAGCCTGCTGACTCTCTAGCTTTCTGCTATCCCAAGGATTCTGAATATGCTCCTCCATGCATCTCTGGCATGTACTTTTACTACCACACCTTGGCCAGCCTCTTTCATCAGTCGCTTGTTCCCCGAGTTGGAGAGACTACAAACTACCGTGGGTACTTTGCCAATATCCTGTATTATTGTCACCCTGACAGGTTGAGGAAGATTGATGGCTGTGATTTTGTGTACTTTGAGCTGCAGCGGGCTGCTTTGGACAGGATGACTCCCACTTTCTGCGTGTATGTACAAAAGCTGCTCAACAGGGTTGTGCCTCCTGGTGTGATGGCTGGTGAGCGTGTGGCACAAGAGCAGCTTACTCTTTCTCTTCGTGGTCAGTCTCCTGAGGTTCCTGCGATGAGGCCCCCCGAGTAGCGCACCAAGGCTATCCATGATCCTTAGCCTCACTTTGCTACTCGGTTGGGTTCTCGTCGTCCTGTTGGAGAGTCCTCCCCCTCCCGTCCCAGGCACAAGGGTGGTGTTGCCACTTTCTTCAAGTGGCTGTTTCAGATGTGTCGTTCATCCTATGATGTGAGCCACAAGGCTCTTGAGATGAGCCAAGAGACTTGGCGCAGGCACAATGAGTTTCTCGTGACCCAGCATGTCACTCCTCCACCAGATGGTCCCGAGATGACTCTAGTTCCTTATGTCAACTATGAGATGCCGCCCCTTGATGATGACATGCTCTTCGGCTACTTCCCCAGTCAGTTTCCTCATGGTGGCCCCAGTGCTTCCTCTGCTGCTCATCGTGGTTCTATTGATGATGATGAGGATGATGAAGAAGAGGAGATCCATGAAGACGAAGATGCCGCCGTTCACCCTCCGCCGCCTCCTACGTTCTTCTAGTTGGGTTATGTTAGCATCACCTTACTCCTCTTCCATTTTGGTGTTTCGATACCAATGGGGGAGAAGAGTAGAGTTCATTTAGGTCTCTACGGGTTCCTTGCCGGGGGTTTTCCGGGGTTCGCCGTTTGCACAATGCCCTTTGCTTTATCTTTGCTTATTATGGCATTATGCTTACCATTTGCTTCGTGATTGGAACTATTTTCTTTACTTCCGTATGTTGGACAAGCGTGTGCTATGTGTGTGAACCATGGATATGTCTATTGTGCTATGACTATATGTACTTCTTTCATTTATCTAGCCTTGCATAGATATCCATGCTCTATATCTTTTCATATTATGCTTGCTTCCATAAAGACATGTGGGAAGCTCTCTATATGTTATTTAGTTGCACCTTGCATTCAAACGCAAATTCAACCAAGTGCACACTTTATGGGGGGAGCTCACATATGTCTCTATGGAATCCCTTGGTATATAGTTCTTTATTATATCCTTGTGAACTCTAGCTTGGTTTGTCATCGCCAACCAAAAAGGGGGAGATTGAAAGGTTAGTTTACCCTATATTGTTTTTGGTTGACAATGAAACCGTAGTTAGTGCGGACTAATGCTACCTACCAATGTCTTGAACAGGTTTTAGTCCGCCGGTATGTTGGGAGACCATCGAAGACCCCCCATTTCGATAATGACGAGAAGTGCCGGAGTTTTACCTTTTATATGTATCTTGAGTACTTAGGAACACCGCACTATTAAGAGGGGTTATCTCGATGAGCTTGTTGGGGATGATTTTCTAAAGCCTTATACACATCCCATACACCCACTTGTTCCATCACCAAAGAGAGAGTAGAAAGAAATCTAAGTTTGATTACTTCTCTACCAAACTCGGTTCTCAGGCCGGTTGAACCGGTTCCCAGACCGGACGGTCCGGTACTAGCTCCGGTCAACCGAACCCAAACCGGGATTCTCGGTTTTGTACACCGAGTCTTTCCGAGCTCACGCACAGTGAGTTTTCCGGTTTGGATTCCGGTTGACCGGGTTGTATACCGGATGGTCCGGTGTGTGGGCCGGTCCAACCGAACTTAAAACCGGATTTCGCAGAAAGTGCTACAAACGGCTAGATTTCTCCCTTGAGTATAAATACCTCTTCTTCCAGCTTGAGTAGGTTAGGCATTCAGTTCATATCTCATACTTGGAGCTCTCTCTCTCTCTCTTCCCATTGTTGAAACACAATTTCTTGAGGATCTCCCATTCTACCCAATCAAACTCAAATCCCTTTGGTAGAAAGCAAGAGGAGGTCCTGATCTACATTTCCACCAAACCAAATTTCATTCCCCCTTGAGTTCATCGAGTTAGCTTGTTACTCTTGGGTTTGTGGGAAACCCTAGGCGGCTAGGGTCGCCCGGAGGCTTTCGGCTTGTGATTTGCTCCGTGGAAAGTTTGTGAGGGTTTGGAGACTACCTTAAAAGTCTACCACGAGTAAGTGAGCTATTCCTTCGTGGGATAGGCTCGAAGAAGGAGGTGAGCCTTCGTGGCATTGGGGAATCCTTCGTGGAACCTCACACCTCTCCAACATGACGTAACCCCCTTCCCAAAGGTGGTGAACACGGGAATACATTTTCGTCTCTGCGTGCTTGGGTTATTCCTTAACCCCTCTCTTACTTGTGTTGTTTACTTTGTGATAGCCTTTGTGCTTGAAGTATCTTGTAACATCATCTAGGTTGCCTCACCTAGTTTGCATTTAGGCACACTTATATTCCGCAAATCCTAAAACTTGCAAAATATTATAGAGAATTTATTAGAAACCTATTCACCTCCCTCTAGCTAAACCATCTTACACTTTCAACCTCTCATCGCCAGATATCTTATTGGCATCGGGTATATCCCTCTTCTTATGCACCTCCACTCATCGGTCGGATCTAGCCATGACATTCATGTCATGATCCCGTGTCTCTCGGTCCTGAGCAGCAACTTACCTTGTGTCTTGGTGGCCATCGTCCATCATGTCGCCACGATGTTCATGGCAACACATGGACTCCACATTTGTGTACGCACATTGATGGGCGACACATCATCCCATGTCCTCGCAACGTTGGCAAGGTGGTGAACCGGGAGAGGTGGTGGCCAGTGCTCAGGGTCAAGCTAGAAATGTACTCCCTCTGTCCATAGAAAGATGTTGCGGTGTTATTTTTATGAAAAACCCTCGAGAATATTGGAACCTCAACCCATGGTCCGCATGGAGTTGTTGTCGCCTACTCGCATCACATCACATCGACAAAGTAGTCGGAACCACCTCCTCCTCCTCCGCCAAATCTCCTTTCCGTCTACCATCGTTGCTGACCGATCACGACCATCTTCAGCGAGTCCATGTGCCTCCGACTACCACCTCAGAACCCATGATGAATGCAAGTGCAAAGTTCTTTAGTAGCTAGTTTCGAAATAAGAGTATCGAATCACATAGAGACACTGGTAGAGGTCTTGGTGTCCCTTCCTACTATTAACCAAAGAGTGTTAAGTGTTGTATTTGATTTCAAGAAAGAGTGTCGAGAGTAATGGTGTGTGTGTACGGAGTAATATTAAACTAAGAAATGGAAACATAGATAGATTCACGAAGTAAAGGACTTGAAACTACAATAGGGCTAAAACGTTCTCAAGGAGTGTTCGATCCACCACTAGCAAATAGATTAATCATGATTATGATAGATATATGTATTTCTGTATGTGTATGTATTAGAGAAGCTCCAAAAATGGGTGGTCACAATTCATCCATCTGATATTTCATCCCTCATTACCATAGTTGCGATCATATGCCAACCATCCTAATCCCCAACAATTAAGAGTTAACCCCATGGTCATGGAAAAAGCTATGCGAGTCCCCTATAATCTGTGTTGACCACATGAATGGTGATATTGTGTGACATGTCACTTAACATTGTCAACAACACCACATGCCCAACGGTAATTCCCTCTCAAGTCCCAAAGGCAATTGTTATGTGGTGTGCATTCACATAACATCAAAAGAGTGGATTAATGAATACATCACAAAACCAAAGTTATAGATCATGTTTATTTCAACACATAATGTTTTCTAGGGTTTCTCCATCTCCCAAGAATAAAGGAAACTATTCACACATTGACGCGATCAATATCATTATGGTAATATGAATAGAATACAAATGGATGGATAAATACTTGTGTAAATCCACAATAGGGTTTAGGAATACAGTAAGATGGAGGTAATATGAAATGTAGTGGATGGTGATGATGATGGTTATCTAGTAGCGGATGATTGATATGATGTCTAGGCCTTCAAGGATCTTCATGGTGGTAAGGATCGGTGCCCTTATAGTAGTTATTCCTCCAGATCCCTTCCAGAGATGAGGTTTCTACGAGTTCTAGTGTCTCTAAAAGTCGGATATTATATCCATTTGAACGAGATGGAAGTATTTGAGGAGGTGGAGCCACCAGCACATGTTACAGGCGGGCGGTACGGATGGGCCCCGTTGAAATGGATCGTATGGGCACCTAGAGGAGAATATCATTTTGCGGCCCGAAAGTTGGGGTGTCCAGGCAACGCGGTACCCGAGTTCCCTAAAATCATCCGCGATGACTACAGTTGGTGTGCCAAATACTTAGAGGGTCTTAATTCAACTTTACGTTTCAATACAAAAAATCAGGCTAACGGCCATAAAGTTGGGCCCCCCTGTTAGTTCTCGCCGTTATGTCGCTCCTGTCGCTCCCGTCGCTTAGGTGTCAATTAGGCTTGCAGCGTTGGCGCCTGCATCTATTACGCGTCTTCTTCTTCCCCGGAGCGGCAATCTGTGGGGTGTCGCAGCCATGGCGCGAAGCTGGGATGTGGACGAACCTGCTCGGCCCAGCTCTCCTCCCTGTAGGCTTGTAGCATTGGCGCCTGCATCCATTACGCGTCTTCTTCCCCGGAGCGGTAATCTGTGGTCGTGGCCATGGCGTAGAGCTGGGAAGTGACGAAGCTGCTCGGCGCCGCTCTCCTCCCCATCCCGAGTCGGAGCTTGCCCTCACCGTGGACGCACCCATGGCACGGTCGGGGACGAGAATTGGTTCCCGGTGAGATCTATCACCTTGTCGACCATGCTCGGTTCTGTTTTCCTCCTCTAGAATCCGAGCTCGTCGTCGCCGTGGTTGCACCCGCACTAATTCTGCCACCTCTGCCGAGGTCTCTGTGGTAGCTCAAGTTTCGGGGCTCTCCAAGTTCTGCCATGTTGGGCCTGTAAGTGTTGTTGTATGTTAAACTAGCAAATCTCTTTTGTTCAAATCTCTTGGGATGTACCAACTTCATTGTGTTTATTATGAAAGACAAAATATAAATGACTTCTCTCAATTTCTCGCATAGAAAAATGCACAGCTAATTTCATATTCTCGCAGGAACTGGCCCTACTTGTTGAACCGGCGGCACTGCCACAATCTCCACGTAACCACGGTGAGTTCTCGAACCGAAAGTTGCAGTTACCACGTTTCTTCTACAGTCATTCCTCTTCCTCAGTCATTCCTCTGCAGTTTTTCCTGGGCGCTTCTTCTTCCTCTGTTCTGGAACCGTCGGTTCATCTTCTTCTTCCTCTCGCAGGCAGTTCCTTGCAGGCATTTCCTTTCACCCATTTCCTTGCAGGCATGGATGATGGGAAACGCACAACAGAGACCCACTTGGTCCCTACCCATGGCACCACGACTTTGACAGTGGTGTACACAAATGATGAAGCGACTGTGGAGACAACTCTCGCCAGGTTTGAGCAATTGCTTGAGAAAGAGAAGCACAAGTTTGTGGGGCTAGACTTGGAGAACACCCGTGCAAATAAGCGAAAAATCCTCCACAAGAGATCGTTGTCGTGCAAATCGCCATACATGAGGAGGTCCTCGTTTACCACTTCTACAGGTATGTGAAATTTAAATTTGACATCACCACTTCTGCATCCCTTGTTACCTTACATCCCTAGAACCATCTAAGTGCAGGAGTAAACCAACTGAGATGCGTTGTCCGGCTCTGGTCGAGTTCTTGTGTAGGAAAGGGATAACTTTTACTAGCGTGGATATCACAAATGACACAATTATGCTTTCTCGTGCATTGATAAAAATCTCAGAGGGGCACCACATCGACATCCAAAATTTGTACAAGATCAAATCATACCCAGCGAAGGATGGCATGGGTGATCTGGCATCGGAAATCATCGATAAATCCTATGAAAAACTGAAGAAATTGAAGCGACTCGATCACGACTACTGGGAGTGGAAGCCGATGAGCCAGGTGCGCCTCGAGTATGCAGCTAGAGACGCCTACATGGCGTACGAGTTGTACATTAAGCTCATTACCATGAAAGATGGGATGGTTAAGGCGGGGTTTTTTCGCGAGAGAGCTATGCCCTGGTTGCAAGCTAGCCCAGGAGAAGAAGCGCGAGGAGGACAGAAAGTGGTTTCAGGACGAGCAGGGATCTTGGGAAGGTGGCGACAACAAGCGGCTAAAGGGGAAGCAAGTCAAGGATGACAACAAGTGGTGGTGATACATTATGTGTTTGAACTAGATTTTAGTTTCTAGTTTATTATGTGTGTGATACATTTAGTTACTTCAATACAAAATTTTGACCAATTTAACTTGTTAATGTATCTTGACAATTATAATATAATCGAGCACTAGAAATATTTTGTAGTGTGCATGAGCATGATCAGTAAATATAATTGAACACTAGAAACTTTAAGGCACTCCATATAAAGGAGTAGATTAATATAAAAGGTTCACCAGAGCACCACGGATATATTGTCTTACATGCCACACACAGGTAATAATTAACTAGAACAAAATAATAGCAGGGGCTGCAGTAGGAGGCCGGGACACGGAGACGCCTAGCAGGGCAGGGGTTTATCAGCAGGATGCAACGACAACCTAGTCGATGGGATACATGCCAGTCCTGACCTACTCCCGGAGGAATTTGCCGTAGGCTGCGTGCCGCGCCAAGGTAATCGGCATATGCCTGCTGCCTCCGCCTCTGCCAACACCCTCCGCATGCTGGATCATGCTGTTGAGGTCCACGTTGATTGCTCTGCCACAGAATGGGAAAAATAGTCTCCCCCTACGGTGGAAACAGATTAGCCCACACCGTAACTGCCTCAGCACATAGCGGCTCTTGTTGTCCCTGGATACCTTGCTATCATCCACTTCATCATCATCCTCCTGTTGATTTTTAAGAACATAACTTAGAACTCATACATATGATTGAATTGTATTACAACTCAAGAATTGACAACATGTATATGTAAGACAATATATCCATGGATATCAAAGATAAAGCATCTCAGCAATAGTTTGATCGGTTCATATATCATTTCATCTCAACACAATGACAAATAATTGCATTAGAGTGAATGTAGGATAAAGATTGTGGCCTCATAAGTTTCTTCAGGGATGGAGTCAGCGAACCAAGTAACAATTGCACAACCTGTAATGTTGTTGTATATCGCCCCAGGTTCACTAACTCATCCCTAAAAAAATCTGACACCAATGTGTCTGCCTCTCTTTTGGGACAAATTTGAATCATTGGCCACAATAAGAAATTGAAATGTAATCATACAAAACATTATTCAGGGATATACATAGTCAGGTACAAAAACAAGCCTCAATATTGTAATTATAAATAAAAAACATAAACAATTAATCTTCAGGTGCATGTTAAATATACTTATGATCAAAACCATTCATATACATATGCATCATACCAATCATTAAAAGATCAGAAACAATTCAAGGATCATATATGTAGTTCCATATGAGAATAAATCTAAGGCCTCATAATTTGTTTAAGAGATGGAGTTGGCGAACCAAAGTACCAACGGCACAACCTATATTGTTTGTGTGCATTGCTGCCTCAGGTTCACCAACCCATCCCTAAAACACGACACCATCATACGTGTCTCCCCTTGAACTCTTTTGGGGCTAATTTCAATCATCGGCCTCGGTGACAAACTAAAATGTAATTCTTATACACCATGAATGCATGTAATAGATAATTTGAATATCATAGTTCTATGAATGTAGAATAAAGATTGTGGCCTCATAAGTTTATTCAGGGACGGGGTGAGTGAACCAAGTAACAGTTGCATAGCCTATATTGTTGTTGTACATTGCCCCAAGTTCACTAACTCGTCCCTAGAAAAATCTGACACCAATGTGTCTGCCTCTCTTTTGGGGCAAATTTGAATCATTGGCCACAATAAGAAATTGAAATGTAATCATACAAAACATTATTTAGGGATATACATAGTCAGGTACAAAAACAAGCCTAAATATTGTAATTATAAATAAAAAACCAAACAATTAATATTCAGGTGCATGTTAAAAATACTTATGATCAAAACCATTCATATACATATGCATCATACCAATCATTAAAAGATCAGAAACAATTCAAGGATCATATATGTAGTTCCATATGAGAATAAATCTAGGGCCTCAAAATTTGTTTAAGAGATGGAGTTGGAGAACCAAAGTACCAACATCACAACCTATATTGTTTGTGTGCATTGCTACCTCAGGTTCACCAACCCATCCCTAAAACACGACACCATCATACGTGTCTCCCCTTGAACTCTTTTGGGGCAAATTTCAATCATCGGCCTCGGTGACAAACTAAAATGTAATTCTTATACACTATGAATGCATGTAATAGATAATTCAAATATCATAGTTCTATGAATGTCGAATAAAGATTGCAGCCTCATAAGTTTCTATAGAGATGGCGTAAGCGAACCAAGTAACAATTTCACAGCTTGTATTGATCTTGTACATGGCCCCAGGTTCGCTCACTCATCCCTGTAAAAATTTGACACCAATGTGTCTGCCTCTCTTTGGGGCAAATTTGAATCACTGGCCACAATAAGAAATTGAAATGTAATCGTACAAAACAATATTCAGGGATATACAAATGCATCATACAATGCATTCATAAATCAGAAACAATACAAATATTATATATTTAGGTTCCATATGAGAGAAATAATTGGGGCCTCATTTTTTTCAGCGATGGAGTTGGAGAACCAAAATACCAACAGCACAACCTATATTGTTTATGTGCATTGCTGCCTCAGGGCCACTAACCATCCCTAAGAAAATGAGACCATCAGATGCCCTTGCACTATTTTGGGGCAAAATTGAATCATTGGGCTAAGTAAGGAATAGAATGTAATGTTATAGGCCTGTTGTGTATCGAAATCAACACTCAACTAGCAAACTCAACTAGACAGCAGATGAGCAGATTGGGGTTTTGTGACTAGACGGATTGGGGTTTTGTGACTAGATAGCAGATGCATCAATCAACCGATCGAATCATATATATACTACCGTACTTCAAGAGCAAAATAATCTGTACACGATTGAGCAAATCCTATGTATGAACAGTGAAAACTGCGGCTACGACTAGAGAAGCTAGCAATGTAGTACCTCGGACTCCTCATCAGGGACCTCCTCCTCGAACTCATCATTCTCCGCGATTCCGTCGAAGATTTCTTGAACGGCGATGGGGTCGTCGATGTAGATCACCGGATTGCCTCCGCCTGCCGCCTGCCCCCCATCTAGATCTGCCGCTGGCACCACGACGTTGTCGGCCACCTGCTGCTCGGTGGTGACGGCTACTACCTGCTGCTCGGCAGCGATGGCTACCAACTGCTGCTCGGCGGCGATGGCTAACAACTGCTGCTCGGCGGCGACGGCTACCACCTGCTACTCGGCGGCGACGACTACTGGCTGGACGGATGAGTTCGCATCCTCGACGGCGAGGCGACAAGCGGCGTTCGTGCCCGGAGAAGACGCCTTCGCCTGCTTGGCGACGACCGAGCCATCTGCTACTGCGCCTTCAACTGGCTTCACCTCCGGATCGTCTCCACGCGTGCGCTTCATGGCGCACTAAGGGAAGGAGGTAGTGCAAACGAGGGAGCTTCGGCGCACGCAACAGGTGTAGATTGGGGTCTTCGGACTAGACAGACTAGGGGAAATGACACGAGCTCATGGAAGAAGAAGGTCGAGGGGGGTTATAAACACCGAACCATTCGTAGTCCTCGAGTGGACACGCGTGGTGGGCAGGGGGCTACCACGATCTCCACCCTTTTTTTCGGTTCCCTTTTTTTTGAAACAACCACGGTCTCCACTTTAGAGCTGCATTGAAAAGACGCTCATGGCAGACCTCGATTCCACTGCATGCAAGTGGCGCAGAACTAATTTCTAGCAACGTCAGATCTACTCGAGGGGGGGCCTTGACTCATGGAAGTTACTAGCGGTAGGGCCCAGTTGGAAGTGAGATTGAGAGCGCTGCGTAAAAATGGGATATGTCTGATTAAAATCAAGTGGCAATAAATTGCAGCGTCTCGTCGACAACCGTGCACTCGATGACCCCGTTGCCCTGTGCATGAGTTGTAGTAGCAGTAGTAGGCTTTTCAGACTTGATTAAACTTGACATGACTGCTCGACGACATTTTCCATGGACGACATCGTGTTCCTTCAAAAGAAGTCTCGCTGAGGGAGACGTCCGTGTTGTCTCATGCTGTACTGTGAAGGGCACGACGTGTGCAACAATCATCGTTGGATCGCACAGAATCAACGATTGGTGCGCATGATCCGCGTGACAATTGTGACAACCAATCAGGGAGTAGCAGACAGGGTGAGCACTGGTTTGGGCTTCTACAAAAGATAGAGAGGGGGCAAAACTAAGTAGTACCACATAAAACCAAGGGCATTGCATGTCTGTTCTTTTCATGAACCACATAAGGATCTACCAGTATCATTGCATGTCTGTTCTTTTCATGAACCACAACCAATGTCATTGCATGTGTGTTCTCCTGAGAAACCACATATGGATCCACCAGTGTCATTGCATGTCTGTTCTTTTCATGAACAACACATAAGAATCCACCAGTGTCATTGCATGTCTGTTCTTTTCATGAACCACACCCAGTGTCATTGCATGTCTGTTCTTTTCATGAACCACATAAGGATCTACCAGCGTCATTGCATGTCTGTTCTTTTCATGAACCACACCCAGTGTCATTGCATGTTTGTTCCTCTAAACAAACCACATAAGGATCCACTAGTGTCATTGCATGTATGTTATTTTCATGAACTAGACATAAGGATCCACCAGTGTCATTGCATGTCGGTTATTTTCATGAACCACACCCAGTGTCATTGCGTATGTGTTCTTTTCATGAACCACATAAGGATCTACCAGTGTCATTGCATGTCTGTTCTTTTCATGAACCACACCCAATGTCATTGCATGTGTGTTCTCCTAACAAACCACATATGGATCCACTAGTGTCATTGCATGTCTGTTCTTTTCATCAACCACACATAAGGATCCACCAGTGTCATTGCATGTCTGTTCTTTTCATGAACCAAACACCCAATGTCATTGCATGTCTGTTCTTTTCATGAACCATATAAGGATCTACCGGTGTCATTGCATGTTTGTTCCTCTAAACAAACCACATAAGGATCCACCAGTGTCATTGGATGTGTGTTCTTTTCATGAACCACACCCAGTGTAATTGCATGTGTGTTCTTCTAAACAAACCACATAAGGATCCACCAGTGTCATTGCATGTCTGTTCTTTTCATGAACCACACATAAGTATCCACCAGTGTCATTGCATGTATGTTCTTTTCATGAACCACACCCAATGTCATTGCATGTGTGTTCCTCTAAACAAACCACATAAGGATCCACCAGTGTCATTGAATGTCTGTTCTTTTCATGAACCACACCCAGTGTCATTGCATGTGTGTTCTACTGACAAACCACATAAGGATCGAGCAATGTCATTGCATGTGTGTTCTTGTCATGAACCACACATAAGGATCCACCAGTGTCATTGCATGTATGTTCTTTTCATGAACCACCCCCAATGTCATTGCATGTCCGTTCTTTTGATGAACCACATAAGGATCTACTAGTGTCATTGCATGTCTGTTCTTTTCATGAACCACAGGCAATGTCATTGCATGTGTGTTCTCCTGAGAAACCACATATGGATCCACCAGTGTCATTGCATGTCTGTTGTTTTCATGGACCACACATAAGGATCCACCAGTGTCATTGCATGTATGTTCTTTTCATGAACCACACATAAGGATCCACCAGTATAATTGCATGTATGTTCTTTTCATGAACCACACCCAATTTCATTGCATGTCTGTTCTTTTCATGAACCACATAAGGATCTACCAGTGTCATTGCATGTCTGTTCTTTTCATGAACCACACCCAATGTCATTGTATGTGTGTTCTCCTGACAAACCACATATGGATCCACCAGTGTCATTGCATGTCTGTTCTTTTCATGAACCACACATAAGGATCCACCAGTGTCATTCCATGTATGTTCTTTTCATGAACCACACCCAATGTCATTGCATGTCTATTCTTTTCCTGAACCACATAAGGATGTACCAGTGTCATTGCATGTCTGTTCTTTTCATGAACCACACCCAATGCCATTCCATGTGTGTTCTCCTGAGAAACCACATATGGGCCCACCAGTGTCATTGCATGTCTATTCATTTCATGAACCACACATAAGGATCCACCAGTGTCATTGCATGTCTGTTCTTTTCATGAACCACACATAAGGATCCACCAGTGTCATTGCATGTCTGTTCTTTTCATGAACCACACCCAATGTCATTGCATGTCTGTTCTTTTCATGAACCACATAAGGATCTACCAGTGTCATTGCATGTCTGTTCTTTTCATGAACCACACCCAATGTCATTGCATGTGTGTTCTCCTGAGAAACCACATATGGATCCACCAGTGTCATTGCATGTCTGTTCTTTTCATGAACCACACAGAAGGATCCAGCAGTGTCATTGCATGTCTGTTCTTTTCATGAACCACACCCAGTGTCATTGCATGTCTGTTCTTTTCATGAACCACATAAGGATCTACCAGTGTCATTGCATGTCTGTTCTTTTCATGAACCACACCAAGTGTCATTGCATCTTTGTTCCTCTAAACAAACCACATAAGGATCCACTAGTGTCATTGCATGTATGTTATTTTCATGAACAAGACATAAGGATCCACCAGTGTCATTGCATGTCGGTAATTTTCATGAACCACACCCAGTGTCATTGCGTATGTGCTCTTTTCATGAACCACATAAGGATCTACCAGTGTCATTGCATGTCTGTTCTTTTCATGAACCACACCCAATGTCATTGCATGTGTGTTCTCCTAACAAACCAGATATGGATCCACTAGTGTCATTGCATGTCTGTTCTTTTCATCAACCACACATAAGGATCCACCAGTGTCATTGCATGTCTGTTCTTTTCATGAACCACACACAATGTCATTGCATGTATGTTCTTTTCATGAACCACATAAGGATCTACCGGTGTCATTGCATGTTTGTTCCTCTAAAAAAACCACATAAGAATCCAAAAGTGTCATTGGATGTGTGTTCTTTTCATGAACCACACCCAGTGTAATTGCATGCGTGTTCTTCTAAACAAACCACATAAGGATCCACCAGTGTCATTGCATGTCTGTTCTTTTCATGAACCACACATAAGGATCCACCAGTGTCATTCCATGTATGTTCTTTTCATGAACCACACCCAATGTCATTGCATGTGTGTTCCTCTAAACAAACCAGATAAGGATCCACCAGTGTCATTGAATGTCTGTTCTTTTCATGAACCACACCCAGTGTCATTGCATGTGTGTTCTACTGACAAACCACATAAGGATCGAGCAATGTCATTGCATGTGTGTTCTTGTCATGAACCACACATAAGGATCCACCAGTGTCATTGCATGTATGTTCTTTTCATGAACCACCCCCAATGTCATTGCATGTCCGTTCTTTTCATGAACCACATAACGATCTACTAGTGTCATTGCATGTCTGTTCTTTTCATGAACCACAGACAATGTCATTGCATGTGTGTTCTCCTGAGAAACCACATATGGATCCACCAGTGTCATTGCATGTCTGTTGTTTTCATGGACCACACATAAGGATCCACCAGTGTCATTGCATGTATGTTCTTTTCATGAACCACACATAAGGATCCACCAGTATAATTGCATGTATGTTCTTTTCATGAACCACACCCAATTTCATTGCATGTCTGTTCTTTTCATGAACCACATAAGGATCTACCAGTGTCATTGCATGTCTGTTCTTTCATGAACCACACCCAATGTCATTGTATGTGTGTTCTCCTGACAAACCACATATGGATCCACAAGTGTCATTGCATGTCTGTTCTTTTCATGAACCACACATAAGGATCCAGCAGTGTCATTGCATGTATGTTCTTTTCATGAACCACACCGAATGTCATTGCATGTCTATTCTTTTCATGAACCACATAAGGATCTACCAGTGTCATTGCATGTCTGTTCTTTTCATGAACCACACCCAATGTCATTGCATGTGTGTTCTCCTGAGAAACCACATATGGATCCACCAGTGTCATTGCATGTCTGTTCTTTTCATGAACCACACATAAGGATCCACTAGTGTCACTGTATGTCTGTTCTTTTCATGAACCACACTCAGTGTTATTGCAGGTCCAATCTTTTCATGAACCACATATGGATCTACAAGTGTCATTGCATGTCTATTCTTTTCATGAACCACACTCAATGTCATTGCATGTGTGGTTCTCCTGACAAACCACATATGGATCCACCAGTGTCATTGCATGTCTGTTCTTTTCATGAACCACACATAAGGATCCACCAGTGTCATTGCATGTCTGTTCTTTTCATGAACCACACCTAGTGTCATTGCATGTCTGTTCTTTTCATGAACCACATAAGGATCCACCGTGTCATTGCATGTTTGTTCTTTTCATGAACCACACCCAGTTGTCATTGCATGTTTGTTCTTTTCATGAACCACATAAGGATCTACCAGTGTCATTGCATGTCTGTTCTTTCATGAACCACACCCATGTCATTGCATGTGTGTTCTCGTCGACAAACCACATATGGGACCCACACAAGTGTCATTGCATGTCTGTTCTTTTCATGAACCA